>JBBPTU010000198.1:0-34313 GCA_038094295.1 Tylopilus aff. beelii | reverse complement strand
CGGTTACGCTCAAACTCTGCTCTGATCATCATAGCCCTTCCGCGCCAAATATCCCGCCGAACGACCCAGTCCAGCTCGTTTTTCAGCATGCGCCTGTACAGTGACTTGACATAGCACCTGTGCGCGGTCGAGAACGACATTGAGAACGATGATGGTGAAGAGAGAAACTGAATTAGAGTTCGAATTTACACGATAACACCAAATATGGACTTGGCAGATATCTTTTTCTTTGCCTCTCGCTCCCGCCTCGACGTGACTTGTCGAGATGGATCCCCACTCGACTCGTTCCCAGTTCAACCAGCGCACGCCCAAGTCTGGGCCCTTCACTCCAACCACGAGATTCATGGAACAGTCTCCGAAAATCGCCATCGAAAAATACGCAAAACCACCACCGTCGACCGGGACGGCACCAAACGCCGATCGTTTGCTGTCGCTCGCACAACGTCCGATAGCGACCAACTCTCGCATCAGGCGTGGCGAGCAGTTCAAGCACGACATGTTTATCGCGTTCATCAACAAGGCCTTGCAAGAGAAACTCGACGTGAGTGGCCTCGCGTGCATGCGCCACCCTCGTGCTCATCTCTCTCGCAGGGCCAGAGCAAAGACTTTGACGACCTCGTCGACCAGTTCAGCCCGCGCAAGGTCAGCGAATGCGCGACCTCGTCGTCCCAGCTGCGACTGTGGATCCTTGCTCTCTCACACGTGCTCTCCAAGATGGAGAAGCGCCACTCCTCGTTGGTCGAGGCTGTCGTGAACCTGCCTTGGACCACCATGGACACCGCTTTCGTAAAGTCGTACGCTGTTTTCATTGGGATGCTCCTGAGCGCCAGGCCAGAATACCTTTCTCTCGTCCTGAGCAAAATCGCCCATGGTCTGACGTATCGTGCGTGCTCTTGTCCATACTTTCTTCGAATTCAACGTGATCCTGTATCTACAGAATCTGGACTGCAAGCCCTCGATGCGGGTGGCCCAGAGAGCTCCTCGAGTCCCTTGACGCGTAGTGTCGTGTACGACCGTTTGCACGATCTCCTCAGTCATCTCTTATCCCTCATACCCACCCTTCCATCCACCCTGCAACCTCTCCTCGTTCGAAACTTTCCACACAAACGACAATCGCAAGCTACCCAAGTGACGTACATACGCAATCTATTGCGCATTACGGAATACTGCACCGAGCTGGCCGATCGAATACTCGCGCTAATCATCGACCGAGCTCTTCAAATAGATGTGCGTAAGACGTCATTTGGCGCGCTACCCCAGCTGACTGTTTCCCTAGGTCGAGATTCAAGTAGAGCTGGAGGAACTTGAACAGGATGACTCGTTGGAGAACGGTGACGTGTTCGATTTTGATCCGTTCGACGTCGTCATTGGTCAAGAGGGCTGTGACGAAGAATCCGATGCTGAAGAGGATGGTGCAGACTCTGATATATCGACCGATGCCTCATCCGACGGTGGTTCTGAAGGTGACGAAGAGCCCGATCTGCCCTCCAACGTGCGTCACATGCAGGACATGGTGAACAAACTCGATAGCATACTTAAACTGATATTCGATCACTTCAATCGATTACACGACGGGTGTTCGCCCAGCTCGCCCTCCCCGTCCAGCACACCATTGTCCCCACTAGATACTCCCCGGTCGCCTTCTCCAGAAGCTGGACGCGCCATGCGTGCCACCCAATTTCATACCCTCTTAGCAATATTCGATCGGGCCATCATCCGGACCTTTAAATCCCGCTATACCCAATTCCTCATCTTTTGGTACTCTTCCCTCGACCCCGAATTCAGCGATCTCTTCCAAGGTCTGCTCGCTGAAAAGGCGCTCATTGGGCAAGACGTCCCCACCGTGACCCGCGCTGCCGCCGCAAGTTACATCGCCTCCTTTGTCAGCCGTGCTCAGTTCATCGATCGCGAGGGCGCGCGCAGGATGGTGGCCGTCCTGTGCGCGTTCCTACAAAGCCACCTAGATGCGTTCGACGAGGTCGTCCAAGCGGGCCAAGAACCGCCCAGCTTGGCGCACCACAGCGTCTTCTACGCCGTCGCCCAAGCCCTCTTTCTCATCTTTTGTTTCCGATGGCGGGACCTCGAGGAAGAGGTCGACGATTCGGGACGGCGAAAGTGGACGAGCGCGCTCGACGTCGTGCAGCGGGTGATCACGTGTCCTTTGAACCCGCTCAAGGTCCGTCGTTTCTGGTGTCGTCGCCGAAACGCGCACGGGGCTCAACGTTTTGCCAGGTCTGTTCGTCCAACGTCGTGCTGCAGTTCGCGCGCGTCGCGCGGGCGACCGGTTTCGTGTACTGCCATTCCATCATCGAAGCCAACCGGCGGTCCGAGTATAACCCGAGTCCGGGATCGCTGCCGCTTTTGCCGCGCGGAAGCGAGGAGGCGCTCGCGTCTGCCGAGCTTCATGCGTTCTTCCCGTTCGATCCGTACAGGCTTCCACGTTCCGGGTCGTACATTCGAGGGGTGTATCGCGAGTGGTCATCCGTCGCGATCGGAGGTGATGAGGAGAGCGATGAGGAAGAAGATGGGGACGGAGACGGGGACGAGCTCGATGGGGTGGGGATGCTTTTGGTGGACCCAAGCCCGGGCGAGGCCTCCTTGCTTTCTGGCGGACTGCAAATACCCAGACGGGGGACCGGCTCCGACGCAGACGGCCTGGGGGAATCGTTTGGTGGGATGAGCATCAGCCCCGCACAGTCGAGGCCTGTCGTCATGGCTTCATAGGTGTCGCTGGTGTGATGGCTACTATGTACTTGTGTGCGGGTATCTACTACGAAAACGACAAACAAACAGTGCATAAAAGAGGATAGTTTGTGAAATCCGAAAGGAATCGATGCCAAACATGATAACAAGGACGTCACGACCGAAGCGTAACAGGGATGCGTGCAAACTTGGACAGACCGTTCATGGGGTCGTCCGTCGTCGACGGCGACCGCGGGTCTGGACGCTCCACGAGAGACGCCCAGTCCCAGCTTCGCCACGCCTCTTCAGGGGGCGGTGGCGATGCAGCAAGCACGAACGTAAACTCGGACAGATCCGACAGCTGAATGAACCGAAACGTGTTCTTTCCGGGCATCACGCACGCCGTGACGTCCAGCGGACCCGAGTCCTAGACGCGCGAGGGTCGATGCGCGCACGGACGAGAGAGGGTGGGGCACTCACCAGCAAGTAGGGCAGCCAAGTCTTGCTCCGTTCTGATTCTGGGTTGACCTGGACGACCAGCTTGCCCTTCTTGGGCCAGTCGATGGCGCGACGCTCGATAACGTCGTCGATATCTTGGAGGTCGCGCTCTGCCACGGCGTTCACGCGGACTGCACAGAGGCGGAGGTGGACCCGTAGTCTGGATGCGTTGGGGGAGAAAGGCGAGGGTAACATCGGTGAGGTAGGGCACACCATCGTCGACCGAGGCGACGAGACGTACCTCTCTCTGGACACGTAAAACATCTCATCGCTGACGTCGATGTCGACGTCGAGGATCTGCGCGTGTTGTTTTCCTCGCTGTCTGAACCATATTCCAGGTTGCGTTGGCAGATGTGAAACGAAGTTGGTGGTCTGGGTCGGCGGCTCTGGCGCCTGACCCAGCTGTCCAGTCGGATCTCCCGTCGTCGCTCCCACAGGAACGTTCGACGAGTCGATCTCTTGACTCGCAGGCACGAGGGCAGGAAACATCTTGACGGCTTGGTGGAGTAGGTCGAGCAACGAGGCCGCGCTTTCAAGGCGGTCTTGGGGAGTGGGAGAGGCTCGTAGAGGTTCGTCTGGCGCTCCGTTGTGTGCGTCATTTAAGGATTTGGCCTGGGAAGCCAGCAACATGGCGCGAGGCGCCTTGGGCGGCAATCTGCCTCCCGGAAAGTCAACAAGCGTGATGTCACTGTCCCTTCTGGACACGTTCGATACGACCGTGCTGGTCGAGCTGAATCTAGGCCGTGTTCTCCGGGCGCATATGTCCACCTCGTCTACTCTATCGCGCTTCGAGATCGATGGCGATCCGGTCAGGCTCTGATATGTGGGCGTCTTTTGTGAAACTAATGACGAGAGTTGGAGCTTCGTCTGCGTGGCTTGCCTGAAGAAGCTTCTGCAATGATCGTCGGAGAGTAAGCGAGCACACTGCTCCGAGTCTAGCCGTTTTGCAGGGTCTCGCGCCTGAGCGGCGGCGAGAAGAACGGGCGTGAGGTGCTTCCTGCATTCCTCGAGCGCGGCGGGCGTCAATGACGGGGGCATGGTATCACCCAGCGGTGGACTTGGAAGCGTGAGGGTCTGGGTCGGAGAGTGTTGGGCGGAGCTAGAGGGATCGACCACGGGGGTTTCGAGCGCTAGAGTGGGCTTGTCCTGGCGTAAATCAAAGGGGCGTGGCATGCGCGAGGCTGGCTGACGTACCGAGCACGCGTGCCAGGGTGGTGGCGGGGGAGCACCGATCACGGACTCTAGAAACCGCTCGACCTCGCCGTCGCTCTCCCCCGAGTCTGTCAGCGGTGCGCCGATCCTCTCAAGCAGTGGGGACGAGGGCAGACTCAGACGGTGTAGCAGCGTGTCCCCGTCGGGACGCCGCTTGCGACGCTTCGCACTCTTGACTTTTTCGTTGTTGATCTTTGTGAGTCCGCGGTGCCTGGACCCTGTGGGTCCACCCCTGCCTATTTTTTTCGGGGTCGATGAGCGAGCGGTCGCCATCGCAGAAGATTTCGTGATGTCGGAGCTGCATCGCGCTTCCCTCGCACCATCATGATTATATAAATCTCAGGCCGACTCGGACGTTGTCGACGAGCAATTTCATTCAGGCATCGCAGATCGCTCCTCGAGGCCAATGCCTAGGCGAGCACGCGACGCCACTTCTCAGTCACAATGGAAGCAAGTTTGCGCCCCAGTAGGACACTGGATATACAGCAACCCGGTGGTCGTCCTTTGACTTCAACTACACACTACCACCCTTCCCTCTCTGACCATGGGAGGAGGACACTCTAGCCACTGCGAGCCAGACTGGCACGCCATCGAGCAACAGCGACGCGCTGCCGAAGAAGCCCGTCGCCACGCAGAGGAACAGCAGCGGAGGGCCGAAGAAGCCGCTCGGCATGCGCGAGAGGCCGCCGAGCGAGCGGCTCGGGAGGCGGAGGAACAGAGGCAGAGGGAGCGTGAGGCGCAGCTTGCTGCGGAGAGGGCTGCTCAGGCGGCCAGAGAAGAAGCCGAGCGCATCCGTCGAGAGGCGGAAGCGGCTGCGCATGCCGCTCGCGTCGCACAGGAGCAGGCGGAGGCGCGAGCCCGCGAGGAACGCGAACGCCAAGAGAGGATGAGGAGGGAGCTAGAGGCGGAACGCGAGCGAGCTAGGGTCGCCGAGGAAGCCGCCAGACGGGCTGCGATCGCTGCAAAGGAGGAGGAAGAACGACGTCAGAGAGCACGGGAGGAAGAGATCAGGAAGGCCAGAGCGGAACAAGCCGCCGCTGAAGAGGCTGCTCGCAAAGCGGCCGAGGAGGCCAGGAAAGCTAGGGAAGAGCGGGAAGAGGTGGAGAGACAGCTCAAGGAAGGTATCCAGCCCGTGGTCATGCCTACTGTCGACGAGCTCAGAGCAGCGAAGGAGAAGATCCGGTACAAGGACGGGGTCTTCCATGTCGCTGTGGCTGGTGTCGCCGGCAGCGGCAAGTCGTCCTTGATCAACGCCCTCTGCGGTATGAGCAGTCAGGACCCGAACGCGGCTCTCGTCGGCGTCGTCGAAACCACATTGGAGGTGGGGCGCTACTCCAACCCTAACAACGCAGACCAGTTCGCGTGGTATGATATTCCAGGATCAGGAACGCTCAAGATCCCTGACTGGCAATACTTCAACTCTCAGGGACTCTTCGTTTTTGACTGCATCATCGTCCTTTTCAACAATCGCTTCACAGCAACTGACCACGCCGTCCTGACGAACTGTCGTCGTTTCCGGATCCCTACCTTTATCGTTCGCTCAAAGGCTGACCAGCACACCCGCAATCTCATGCAAGAGATGGGATACGATTCTGACAGCGAAGCGGACACGAAAGAACAGATGTACAAGACCGCTCGTGAACAGTTCATCACCGAGACGCATCGGAGCGTCAAGGAGAACTTGTCTGGAGCGCAGCTCCCCGACCAGCGGGTCTACGCTGTTTCATACAAGAGCTTGCTAGGGATCGTTCGGGACAAGTCCCCGAAAAGAACCATAGACGAACTCGACTTGTTGCGAGACCTGCACAACGAGGCGTACAAATGCCGTAGCCATCAGTTTGGCGTCCCCAGTGGAGCTAGGGTGTCTGCTCAGAGTCTGTAAAGTTCAAACGAACGTTTGGGACATGGTACACTGTATGTTTTTTACTCGCTGTTGTTTTCTTGGTTCGTTAGACATGCCACTCCTGTTCAAAGTCGGACACTGAATATTGAACCTTGTATGCACTGTTCGGAGGGAGAGCATCCTATTCATGTGACCATCATCAAGGTGCGACGCTTCTTTCTTGGAAGAAGGGTCCTTGTGCGCTGTTGATAACAATTCACTACCATCTTCTCTTCTGTGATGCGAAGCCGTAGGAACTTAATTCACCAACAACCTCCATTAATATCATTACCCTTTCATAGAGAGTCATGAGTCCCACGACACAGCAGAACCCACATGCGTGTGTAATATCATGATCCTGGCGTGCACGCTTGGACCGTCTTGATAGCGATATCAAGATGAATCCATGGACTTGTGTGACCATCGAGCGCTATCGGTCTGTTATCCGAGGTCGATTCGTTCGCGATCAAAGTTCTTACCCTCAGCCCAACAGTATTTTTTTTACCCTTCCCCTCTACCCTGAATTTACTTCCGCAGAAGGTCATTTGGCGATCCGGCGAATCACTGGTGCAAAACCCTGTGGCGACGGTGTTCGGCTAGCCTCTCCTTGTATAGAGTCACGGTGGAGCAAATGCTGTACGATACGAGGGTAACGGAGGAGCCACGATGGCCCATGGAACGTGCCAGTTGGCGGGTTTCACGGGTGCGAGTCATGCAACGAAACTGGCCGCGCTGATTGCCATAAAAGAGAAGGTGGCCACGGTGACCGGCCGTTCCACGTTCCACCGCTGCCATCGTTCCAGCTGCATTCTCAGGGTACATTCTACGACTTTCTCCTGTTCCGTGACAGCTCTTTTCTATTCGTGTCACTGTTCGGGCATCGAGGCTCGTAGTCGATATGAAGTGAACATCGTGTTACTGCATCTCCGTAAACGAGGCAACGTCTTCCCGACCGAGGGTACATCCAGTGCTACCGCATGGTTGATTGTCGTCTTTTTACCTGCATTAGAACCCAAGATGTTGTAGATTCCTGCAACACATTCGACTCCTCAGGTAGGGTAGAATCCTCAAAGTCGACGTATGCATGTCCCTGCATACCATCTCCGCGGTAAAGGGACCGAAGTTGTCGATATGCTGCCATCTTCCCGTTTGGTAAAGTAGGCAAGGAGGTTCACTTTCTTTCAAATTTCTAAAGAAGTGCTTGGGCCAGTGCGGCGCGCAACATCATATCATCAGGTTGGCTGTCCGAACCAAGATCGTTGGCAGGCCCCAGAGCTGTTGGCTGGACGTGATGGGTTTACGTCTTTGGCTCAATATAAACGCGCACCATCGAAAACCCCGTCAACGCAACGTCTGATGTACACGGAGGGCGCCTATTGGTGCACCAATTAGTGACTGAGAGGGTACCACTGGGTGGACGCAGGAGTGGCTAGCGTGGCCGGTATCCCAGTGGATCCAGGGGCGAAGTGTGGACCCAGTTGGATTTCTGTATGCTGATAGTCCCTCCAAATGGGTTTGTTCCGCCGCACGTAGTACGTCACAGTCAAGCTGTATAGCGATGGGGCGAATACAGTAGTACTAGGATGCGCTGTGTTGCCTGGAGATGCGGCTGGCGGGGGGCTGTGGTATGGGGCCCGTCGGGTTTCAGATGGGACAGTATGATATCTTGGCTTGTTGCCATCTCAGGCTTGCCCGACAACCGACGTGCATTGATTCGGTGGGCGGCCTTGTCCGGTTACGTAAGCAGCATTTATGGAAAGTACACTGCCAAAGCAGAACCGAAGTTTCGGTCCTGTGCTGGCACCTCCAAGTCGTTCGGAAACTATAGCGCGTGCCAACTTCCACAGATCTGTGTTCATCATGTCTCGTTCTAGCATTGCCTTCTAGCAGAAACTATAAAGGGCCAGCCCGTTGGTAGTTGCAGCCTATCGACTCCCTATCATTGAGGCAACATTCGGTTCAACCTCTTACTAGTAGCCATCTAATTTCTGACACAAGAAATGTTCATCTCTCAAGCGAGTCACATTCCCGCTTTGCTCAATGGCCATTCTTCCCATCCCGACAAGTTTTCTCGCTTCTCGCTCGATACGGCAGGTATCGCAGGCTTAGTGGGCGGAGATGATGCCGTGTCTGCGATGAATGCAGTCCATGTCTATGGGAACAGGCGGTGGCTCGGTTGGTACAATAACCCGGGGTCTTTCCATATAGCAAAGCAATTCAGTGCCTTGGCTAAATCGGTGTCTTTCCGTACCGGCACTTGCAGGTCGATCCCAAAGAACGTCGAGATCGAATCTGGCACTTGCAAAGGACCCAGGTTCCGTGCCGCCCATTCTGGAACTGTGATGGAGGAGACGGGTTACTTGGCTTCGCTGTTTATGAAGGAGTGCACAGCTTGGGATTCGGAGGGGAAAGTGGTTCCTGGAAGGAAGACATCGCCGGTTGGAATTACCATCGCTGATCTCGGCCAGGCCCCTGCCACGGAGATGAAACCAGCATACAGCCATCGTTTCACCGTCCTCGCCGCAAGCGCTCCCATCGCCACTAGCATCAGCGCCTGTGTGCTCTCCGCTGTTTGTGAAGACTGGTATGCGTCCTCGCTAATTCTCCTCGGCATCGTCGCAAGCGGGGTGTCCTGCTTCGTCCTCGGGTCCGCAGACTTCGTGTTCACCCACCCGGAGCCTGCCAAAGGGTCGCCTGCCGGTGACGGGATTCTTAGCTCGAACAAGGAGATGGTCTTGTTGAAGGGAACAGAAGGGGCCGTCAACACCATCACTCGCGGGAGGTTCTCCCTTCGTTTCTCAAGTCAGGGTCACCAATATCTCATCCGGTGGTGCTCCGTCCTCTTCTTCATTCAATCGATTGCACAACTTCTCCTCATACCCAAAGCGTCATTGTTTGGTCAGGTCATGTTCGTCGTCTCGTTGGGCGTCTCGGCGCTGTACAATGCTTGGCATTCCTCGACAGATCAGGAGAATATCCACCGGAAACTTTTGTTCAAGAAGGTACTCAACCCAGCAGTGACTAAGTACACCCTAGGCACGCGTACCGCGGCGGTCGTGTTCATACTGTTTGTCCTGCAGTCGCAGGACCCGGCGAAACTTCTCGACGAACTTCTCCCAAATGATACCGAAGTATGGAAGCAATGGAAGGCGACGATCTTGGAACAACTGCGTCACCGCGGCGACAAATTCTTTTTGCCTGAAAGTAAAATGGCGGGTGATGGGTTCACGCAGCAAGAGCAGGATTTATTGAAATTGTTGTATGACGACGCGCGTGCGGCGTACGAGGGCTACAAGGACTATCTCGGCGTCAATCTTTTGTGATCTGTAATTTTACTTTCTCCGTTTCCGTCTTCAAATGTTGATGTAGCGTTAGACTCGGATTTTATTTTATTTGCGGGTAGTATGCCCGCCGGATAGATGATCTTATCCTCGTTTTATACCAAGTAGCGCCGTACTTTCATGTACCAGTATTTCTTGTAATACGATGCATCTCCGAAAATGATTTCCATGCAACCATTTACTAACTTGCCTTATGACAACGATCAGAGTCCACTTGAGCTCGTTTCGGTATGCAGGGAAAAAGCATGCCATTTTGGACTTACTGTCCAACTTGAGCATCATGAACATTCACCTGATGTCGGATGTCGATGCGAGTCCCTGGTCATATCAGCCTTCTGTGGCAGTGCTTCGTCCTACGATTCTCCTTTGGAGGGATCGTTTGACAGAATATGACGTAACACCTTGCTGACATTGTGGAGCTGGTTAGTACTCTCACTTTCCTAAAGCATATTAGAAAGCTTGACCGCCACTGCACTCATGTCATCCTTATCCTCATCTCTACTGCATCTCGCCGAGATATGTTTACCAGGGTCAAATTACTAGACTTGTGCGTCGTAGCATGCGTCAGTCTCTACATCATCAAGCAGGTCCTGACCAAGAAGCGACCTACTCCCTTCCCTCCTGGCCCTAGGGGTCTCCCTCTCGTCGGAAACATCGCTGACGTGCCCACTGTAAAACCCTGGTTCACATTTGCTCAATGGGGTCAGAAATATGGTAGGTGTAGGTTCCATCTCTCTTTCCAAACATTCACCTTGTCCCCTTAGGCGACATTACCCATGTACAGGTGCTTGGCCGCCACATCATCATTCTGAACAGCGTCAAGGCCGCGATGGAAATGCTCGACAAGAAGAGCTTCTCCTACTCCGATCGTCCTATATTCCACATGGCTGGCGAACTCGTTGGTCAAAAGGACACCCTTGCTCTCCTTCCATACGGCAACCGTTTCCGCGAATACCGTAAAATGTGTGCACGCGTGATCGGTAGCCGAGCAGCCATGAAGACTTATCATCCCATCGAGGAACTAGAGACCCACCGTTTCCTCCAACGCGTGCTTGCCAATCCTGCAGAGCTTGCACAACATGTTCGTCATACGGCCGGCGCGATCATCTTACGCATCACCTATGGTTATCAAGTGAAGGAACATTACGACCCCTTCGTTGAGCTTGCAAACAGGGGGGTCGAACAATTCTCCATGGCCACAGCAACTGGTGCTTTCATGGTCGATATGATACCTTCTCGTACGTGTCGTCTTTTTCTTCGATACATATAGCATTTCATTCCTTCGCCTGAAGTGGCATATGTTCCTGATTGGTTCCCCGGTGCTGGATTTAAGATCAAGGCGAGAGAATGGCGTGCAACGCTCAATGACGTGGTCGAGAAACCTTACCAGTTCGTCAAGGATCAAATGGTGGGTTCGACTGCTATGATAGGATACCAACTGAAGTAGACCCCCTCAGGCGGCGGGTACCGCACCTGGGTCTTTCGTTTCAAATTTACTGGAGGGCAGGAACTTGTCTGAAGAGGAGGAACATAATATCAAGTGGGTTTCTGCTTCATTGTATGGTGGTATGTCAGGATCACCTCCTATCTTGTAGTTGACTGAATCTGTGTATAGGTGGCGCAGACACTGTACGTGGGTGATGAACTCTTCACGCGGCTCGTGACTGAGCCGAAGGGCCATTAGACTGTTTCGGCTATCTACTCTCTCTTCCTGGCTCTGACACTCTTCCCTGAAGTGCAAAAGAAAGCACAAGCCGAGATTGACGCTGTCGTTGGTCCAGATCGTCTTCCGAGCTTTGCTGACCGTGATTCCCTTCCCTATGTGGAAGCTGTTGCCAAAGAAGTTCTTCGTTGGAATGTCGTCACACCTCTCGGTTCGTGCGTCACGAGATATGTTCCTAGTTCACTGACATCAGAACAGCCCTCCCTCATCGCGTGTCTGAGGACGATATCCACAATGGTTACTACATCCCCAAAGGTGCTCTGGTCATACCAAACATTTGGTCCGTGCTCTGGAACTCTTTGGATATGTAACAAGCCGATGCTTACTTTCACTGTAGGTACATGCTCTACAACCCACAGACCTACCATGAACCGAGCGAATTCAAACCCGAGCGATTCCTCGCGAGGGATGGAAAGGAGCCCGAAGTGGATCCCCGTACTATCTGTTTCGGTTTCGGAAGACGGTGACTTTCATTTTCCGATCTGTGCTTCGAATGACTGATTGTCTTGAGTAGTCTTTGCCCAGGTTAGTTAATGCTCAGACGCGGAGTCTACTTTGGAATTGACGCGATTTCGTAGGTATGCACTTGGCTGATGCATCTGTATGGATTTCTGTGGCGATGTCGCTGGCGGTCTTCAACGTGTCCAAGACAATCGAGAACGGTGTTGAAGTCACGCCAGAGGTTGATCCATCGTCTGGCACCATCTGGTGAGGGAACATATTTATTCACGATGTCAAATGGAGAACTGATGGGTTTCTAGTCATCCCAAGCCTTTCAAGTGTTCGATCAAGCCACGCTCTGCGAAAGCATCGAAGCTAATACAACAGGACCCAGGGTACTGATTCGTGGTAGTGTATTTTACTGCGCTTGGCATCATGGACCACTAGTTTATTTCACCACAACTGTCTTCGAATGACAGTGCGTTTAGTATATTGTAAGTGAGGTCTTGGTGTCTCATGCGTTTTGCTGTAGTAGCTATCGATTAAATTAAGCAAAGTATGAGCTCTTAGTAGGAAAGCCATCCATGTGGACTCAGTTGACAGTCCCTTCCAAAATGCCAATCTTGGACACCGTTGAAACCAAGTCCTTTACACGCATGGAGCGCCTTCTTCTGGGCCCTTCGACTAATATCGCCCCCTACCGTGCAGCAGAGTGCTTGGTGTCTATCACTACTGTGGAGTTTAATCATAGCTGTTTCTCCAAGAAAGTCGCGTTCGTAAACCCAACCGCGCGTTCACTAGCCAAGAGCTTGCAAAATGGTCGCCCGTTGGCGACAGGACTCTTACCTCGAACAAGGACATCGTCTTGTTGAGGGGAACAGAAAGCGCTGTGAACTCCATCACTCGCGGGAGGTTCTCCCTTCGTTTCTCGAGTCAGGGTCGCCACTATCTCATCCAGTGGTGCTTCGTCCTCTTCTTTATTCAATCTATTGCCCAGCTTTTCCTCTCACTCCAAGCATCATCGTTCGGTCAGGTTATGTTCGTGGTTTCGTTGGGCGTCTCGGCGCTGTATAATGCTTGGCGCGCCTCGATGGATCCGGAGAAGATCCCAGCACGGCTGTGCTAGGAGAGGGGCATTTAAATTAGCTGGACGTCACGAGGTCGTCGGAGGTTGCCGGAGTGTCGTAGCACAGCATGGGCACGATGCATCTTACCCGCACTTTATACCAAGTAGCGTCGTACATATTTTATATAGCATCCCTCGCAATGTATTCAAGCTAGTCTCTAAAAATGGTGGTTCGAGATTGGCTAAAGTAAATCTGAGTGGTGTCTTCTAATCGATATATCTACGAATCAACCACTCCCAGTCATGGTTCGTCACTGTGGCTATTTACTAATTTGCCTTAGGACGATGATCATGAGGTAAAGCGATCTGTCAAACTTTTAGCACCTCATCTGACCTGCACCGATTCCCAGGGTAGGCGGCTCATCTCGGTATGCTGAGAAAAAGCCACTTCCCACTCCATTGGAAAGACTTGCCCGGTGGGTGAGAATCGTACACTGAATTAACGTGGTTTGGACTTGCCGAGCCCACGCATCATGACTCAGGTGACAGATGAGCGCTAGAAATCACATTCATATCCACCTCTGCAGCGGTACATCCTGCGGTTCTCCTACCTCTACCTCTGAGATTTTCTCGCAGTGGTTCATCCTCTTAGAATTCTCAGGATTCTTGTGGAGGATATCGTATCCTTAGACACGGAAGGAGGCTGGAGTCCCCTTAGAAGAACTGCTTGATGAAACGTAACGTAACACTGTTGACGTTGTGGAACTGGTTACCCCCGCTTTCCCAAAGCTTATTGGGATCCCTGAAAGCTTGACCGTCGCTTATGATATTCGTATCTTTCCTCCTTTCTTGTCTCTCCCGCATCTCGCCGAGATATGTTTACCAGGATCACATTACTGGACTTGTTTCTCGTAGGAGGTGCTAGCCTCTACATCATCAAGCACGTTCTAACTAAGAAGCGACCCGCTCCATTCCCACCTGGACCTAAGGGTCTCCCTCTCGTCGGAAACATCGCTGACGTGCCCTCTGTCAAACCCTGGTTCACCTTTGCTCAATGGGGTCAGAAATATGGTAGGTGTATATTCCGTCTCTCTTGCCAAACGTTTACCTTATCTCTCTTAGGCGACATCACCCATGTAGAGGTACTCGGCCGTCACATCATCATTCTGAACAACGTCAAGACCGCGATAGAGATGCTCGACAAGAAGAGCTTCTCCTACTCCGATCGTCCCATATTCCCCATGGCTGGCGAACTTGTTGGCTGGAAGGACGCCCTTGCTCTCCTTCCCTATGGAGATCGCTTCCGTGAATACCGCAAGAATTTTGCGCGCGTAATCGGCAGTCGAGCAACTATGGAGACTTACCACCCTATCGAACAACTCGAGACCCACCGTTTCCTCCAGCGCGTGCTCGCCAATCCTGCAGAGCTTGCACAACATGTTCGTCATACGGCCGGCGCGATCATCTTGCGCATCTCCTATGGCTATCAAGTGAAGGAACGCCACGACCCTTTCGTTGACCTTGCAGACAGGGGGGTCGAACAATTCTCCTTGTCCACAGCAACAGGTGCTTTCATGGTCGACATGATACCTTCTTGTACGTGACGTCTTTTTCTTTGATAAACAGAGTATCTCACTTCTTCGTTTGAAGTGGCATATGTTCCTGATTGGTTCCCCGGTGCGGGATTTAAGATCAAGGCAAGAGAATGGCGTGCAACCCTCAATGACGTCGTCGAGAAACCTTACCAGTTCGTCAAGGATCAAATGGTGGGTTCAACTGCTATGATAGGATACCAACTGAAATAGACCCCCTCAGGCGGCGGGTACCGCGCCCGAGTCCTTTGTTTCAAATTTACTGGAGGGCAAGAGCTTATCTGAAGAGGAGGAACATAACGTCAAGTGGGCTTCCGCTTCATTGTATGGTGGTATGTCAGGATCACCTCCTAGCTAACGGTCGACTGAATCCGTGTGTAGGTGGTGCAGACACTGTACGTGCGTGATGATTTCTTCATGCGGCCCGTGACTGAGTTGAAGGGTCATTAGACTGTTTCGGCTATCTACTCTCTGTTCCTGGCTCTGACACTCTTCCCTGAAGTGCAAAAGAAAGCACAAGCCGAGATTGACGCTGTAGTTGGTCCGGATCGTCTTCCGAACTTTGCTGACCGTGATTCCCTTCCCTATGTGGAAGCTGTTGCTAAAGAAGTTCTTCGTTGGAATGTCGTTACACCTCTCGGTTCGTGCGTCGAGCGAGAATATGTTTCCAGTCCCCTGACATCAGAACAGCCCTTCCTCATCGGGTGTCCGAGGACGATATCCATGGTGGTTATTACATCCCCAAAGGTGCTCTGGTCATTCCCAACGTTTGGTCCGTGATCTGAAATCTTTTGGATCTGTGACATGCCAGTGCTTACTTTCACTGTAGGTACATGCTCTACAACCCTCAGACCTACCCTGAACCGAGCAAATTCAAACCCGAACGATTCCTCGCGAGGGATGGAAAGGAGCCCGAAGTGGATCCCCGTACTATCTGTTTCGGTTTCGGAAGACGGTGACTTTTCGTTTCCCACTCGGTTTTTCGAATGACTGATTGTCTTGATTAGTCTTTGCCCAGGTCAGCCAATGCTCAGACGTGAAGTCCATTTCGAAGCTGACTCGATTTTGTAGGTATCCACTTGGCTGATGCATCTGTATGGATTTCTGTGGCGATGTCGCTGGCGGTCTTCGACGTGTCCAAGATAATTGAGAACGGTGTTGAAGTCACGCCAGAGGTCGATTCATCACCTGGTACCATCTGGTGAGCGAGCGTGCTTGTTCGCATGTCGAGTGGAGGATTGATCAAGCCCTAGTCACCCCAAGCCTTTCAAGTGTTCGATCAAACCACGCTCTGCGAAAGCGTCGGAATTGATACAACAGGACCCGGTGTACTGATTCGTGGAGATGGATTTTGATCTAGTCGACCGTTCTTGTTATCATGGACCTGTTTGTTTGGCTCACGACTGCGTCTTCAAGTGATTGTAGTGCGTTTGGTACATTGTAGGTGACGTCTTGTCTGCTTCATACGTTTCGTTGTAAATAGCTATCGACCAAATTATGTAGAAGTACAAGTTGCTCTCGTTGATCAGAAATTCGGGGGGATATCTTTGATACTACAGCACCACCGTACTTGGTATATGGTACATGAACTCCAATAGATGGACGAGTAAGATCGGGGGGTCTGAGTTGTAATCTATGTAACACATTCATACAGCATACTACAGCGCGCGATTTCGGCAGCTCCAGTCGACACACCAGAGAACATGCTCCAGATGCTGGTTAAAGGAACCCTTCAAATTGTTGCTCATCATGCAGTCCAGTCAGAGTATCGCCGTCTGACGAATGACAATCCACCATTTCGAGCCGAATGCTTGGGCCTGGGCGAGTGGCGAGTGCCTGGTTAAGAGATTCGAGCCCGGCGTCGAGGACACCGCTATCGTTTTCATGTGGGAAGACTATGCCATCTAACCACAGCTCTTTCAGTGCGGGTGCAACTATCTGGTTTGCGTTCGCGTCCACCGCAGAGTAGCGGTCGAAGTAGAGTACGGAAGCTAGTTCCGGCATGTTGCCTCCACTCAGCTTGAGGAATCGTAGTGCTGGAAATTGTTTCAAGGTGCTCTTCCAAAAGTCCGATGAGAAGGGGGGTTGGACGACGTAGAGACTCCGAACATGATCTAGCGGTGTGGAGTGACAAATGTTGCTTAAGATATGATCCCCTCTGGTCCTTGATTCGCCCGACCTGAACAGTACCTCGAGATGGGTGTTACGACTTCGTCTCGCTGAGAAAGGAAGACTGTAATCACGTTTTGACGTGCTAAAACTGAGGCTTAACCCAAGCGCAGTGAAGCCGATGGTCAATGAGCGGACTGTCAAGTGGGACAGTGTCGGATCTTCGGACACACTGAGCCTCTGCGCAAGAAGGGAACAGAATAAGGTATAATCATTAGGGGGGGATTCGTCTTCAGAATGACACCCTAGCGAGACTTTCGTGCCCAATGGGATGGTTACGCAAGACAGCAAAGCAATAACCGTTGAAAATTGGGCTGTTATGTGGAGGCGAGAAAGGAAGGGTAGGTAGATCTTCTGGTGGGCGTGGAACGCTACGCTCGAGGTGAATGCCTGGGAACTAGGAAGGGCATCGACGAGGTGCAGGTGTGTGAGATTTTGAGCACGGCTTAGAATGGTCAAGAAGTTCTCCGTGGGTTGCTGAAACTGGCTAGGTATATGACATAGACTGAGCGTTGTCAACCTGCTCAGGTTGAGTGAATACCATGGTGATGGAAGGTGTGAAAGCCTGAGAGTACGAAGGGCTGGAGTACATCCATCGAAAAGTAATGAAGGCATCCCTGGATCAAGGTGGGAGCTCTCCGCCGAGATCTTCAGGTTTTGCAGGAGAGGAGCGCGGGAGGAAAGCATTGAAATGACCTTGTGAGTTAGTCGCGAAAGATATATATTAAGTTCTTGAATGCGTTCCACGTGGTTCATCATCTGTTCCAGAGTCTTCTCAAGGTCACCGACTTTATCCTTTGGAATGCATATCTTTAATGGTACGCTCTTTGACCTGGATAAAAACTCTTCTATCCAACGCTGTGGCATCATAGGGATATGACTCCAGACCGTCGGGGAGTTCAGAGCGACATTGCGCCAGTGTTGGCAAACGAATGAAAAGTTGAGCCAGCGGCATAATGGACGACCACATTTTGTTGTACCATTGTAATAATAGTCACGAGTGCAGAAGATAAAGATGTTTGCCAGGATTTCGTTCGGAAGGCAAAAAATAGCGGAAAGACGATTCCTTTGAGAATAGAGGTTGATTAATACCCGCTTTTGACTCGCAATTTTCTCGTCAATACGATCAAAGGACAGGGTTGCCATTGTATATGTGGAATGAGCGTTGTACCACTGGCAATAAGGTCAGGCTACCACGGACATTTAACTGGGCAAGGGAGTGTGAGTGTAAGCATCAATGATCCGAGTCACTCACAAACTTGGTGACATACGGGATGCAAATGGTACCAAGACTGTACGCTTGTAAGAGTGCAGCAGAGGGGTGGATTACTGAATTTTGGTCGTGGATTCGCCCGCCAATTGAAGGACCCCACCACGACCAGTGGATCCAGCGGACGTCGATTCAGACAAAGGATTACAGACTTATTTGTGCTTAGTATCACTCAGTGGCGCCAAACATCACACGGTACGTGTTGAAGATCCGGTGGATTAGTGTTGCTGTCGAGGCGAATTTAATTCGAGATTAATTCCCTTCGCCTCGGAAAAGTGCCGCTTCGCCATAGTTCGAAAACTCCGAATTGGGAACGAAGCTACTTCGCTCACTTCGGGAGGTTGGTCGAACTAGCACAGATAATCTTTTGATCGATGTAGTACCTACTAGCATTGTAAACCAGCCCGTCCAGTCATCTAGTTATGCATTGACTGACCCCAACACTCTCTGCATCACTGGCAGGAGGACAGAAAGTAACGTTATCGCTTGACGACTTCTCGTAGGCCATTCCAGTCTCCAGAGGTATGATTGGATGAAGGCGATCTAAAAAGGCAAAAAAGGGTCTCGGCTAGAGCACACTTGGAACCACATTTCCGACTTCTGATGCCCGCCCGCCCGCCCGCTCCGCCCGGCTGGCCTGTGCAGCCTACTGGACGCTGCAGCAATAAATTAATAGGCTGACGTGATAGCAGGAGTCTACTTCTCGCGGTCACAACCCTCGAGTCTTTTCTACCTTAGTATGCCTAATGCTGACTCTCAGCGACCCACAGAATCATACAACATACCTCCAAGCCATTTTTCTGGCCCTCGCTATCAGTACTCAGGCTTAGGACTTGGATTGACACCCATTCCGAGCCAGGTGTCAGCAAACACAACTTCATACCCTAGCCACTGATCTATCAAATTAGTATCAATCAATGCATCAGAGTGCACAGTCGATCTAGTCGCTTCTGGGAGGTATGTCGTATGTGCTTGTCCTGACCACAACGCTGACACCACACTTTTCATGGCAAAAAGAGTATATTTATCCCCTACTTTTTCATATTGCTATGGACGTTCTACCAGCCCAGGCGTCCTCTGTCCCGTCCGAGCGCATTTTTTCGTCTAGCAAGCTGACGTGTACCGAACGACGAAACAGACTTTCTCCTATAACTCTCAAGGCCCTCCAAATCCTCAAGTTCTCTTTCAGGCAAGACCGACTCAATTTCACCCCGGATCTGGTTGCAGATGAGATGGATTATACTATTTCAAGACCACTCGTTCAAATGGCAGTAGACGAGCTGATGGAAACAGGGGCCTTTAGTGAACTCGAGGAGTTGTTTGCGAATGAAGGCGACGACGACGAGTAGATACATCCAAAGTTAATAGGATTATCTGATTGGTTGGAGACGCGGGCCGTGTTTCCGGGCAGTTCGTGCTCGCTTCGAGAGTTGAAGAGAGGCCACTTCGGCTAGTCTCGATATATCGAGCTGGGTCGAACCCGGAGCAAAAATACACTTCGTCTCGACTCGATTCGCCTCGCGGCAACACTACGGTGGATAACGAGGCCCTTCTCGAAACAGTTCCAGGCGTACTTGTCACAATTATTTCTGTATCTTGAGTACTGACGATAACATGTCGAACTTTGTCAAAGCAGCTGCGGTCTGCAGCGGGTCTCATCCAGGTCCAGGTCAGTCGGAGCAGCATACTCAGAACTTGAAGGTAGGTTCATATGTTTGCTAAAGTGTGTTTTAGACCTAACACGGACATGAATAAAACAAGTAGCTTGGTCGATTGCAAATGAAAGACTTGCCAAGGACATGTCCATCACGAGGCCGATATTTCATACTTGATTATCGCGAGTAGTGCAAAAGAACTTGAGCGTGCAGATCAGTCATGGTATTGGTAATGATTAATGAGCCTTGCCCGGGAGGTATCCCGTCTGGGCACCACATAGTCGCGTTCCTGAAGAACGCTCAAAGCCTGAGCATGCTATGTCCCCACGTCGCCAATGGGTGGCAATGACTAGTACGCCCATACGTCAGGTCCTGAAGAGTTCCAGAGCGCGCACCGCATCGCACAAGTTGAAGCTATCATTACAACACCGAGAGTGGGTGGATTTTTATGTTAAGGCGATGAACATCTGCCAGTGGCACTGGTACAGTGGCAGTGTTGCCCCAAAATGACTCGGCTTTTCCCGTCCGAAGCGCTATGACAGGCATAACACAGCTGTTCAACGTGCAGCGAGGTGACGGTGTTTCTTTAGAACCTCTTCTAGAAGCCCAATGTCCTGTACAGAGGATATGTCGTCGCGTCCCGCATTGCCCAACGGTGAGCGTATAATAGCTTCCTACCAAGGTAGGCTGCCATTCGCTTCATTTGCAGAACACCGACCCCCTAGTTGACTCCAGCAGCTCGGCTCTATACACTCTATGTTCATCCCTCATTCAGATCACACTCCTGCCTTTCTCGGCGGTTGTTCGTCCATCCCGCTCCCGCTCCCACTCGACAAGCCATCCCGCCTGTCACTTGATATGGCAGGTGTTGCAGGATTGGTTGGTGGAGACAACGCCATATCTGCCATGTCTTCAGTACACGTTCACGGAAACAGACCATGGTTAGGCTGGTACAATACCCCGGGGTCCTTCGAGATAGCCAAGCGATTTAGCTTGCTAGCCAAATCCGTTCGAGGGGGCTCCTCAAAACACGGAGTCGATATCGACCCTGCCTCGTTATGTGGATCACGCTCTTGCAAGGGACCCAAGTTCCGTGCTGCCCACTCTGGAACCGTGATAGAGGAGACGGGCTACCTGGCTTCGCTATTCATGAAAGAGTGCGCAGCTTGGGATTCGGAGGGAAAAGTGGTTCCGGGAAGGAAGACGTCGCCGGTCGGAATTACCATCGCCGATCTCGGTCAGGCCCCTGCCACGGAGATGAAACCCGTACACAGCCATCTTTTCACCATCCTTGCTGCAAGCGCTCCTATTGCTACCAGTATCAGCGCATGTGCGCTCTGCGCCATTTGTGAAGACTGGTACGCATCTTCGTTAATCCTTGTCGGCATCATCGCAAGCGGGGTGTCCTGCTTCGTCCTCGGGTCCGCAGACTTCGTATTCACCCACCCCGAGCCTGCAAAAGGGTCACCTGCTGGTGACGGGATTCTTAGCTCAGATAAGGACATGGTCTTGTTGAAGGGGACAGAAGGGGCCGTCAACTCCATCACTCGCGGGAGGTTCTCCCTTCGTTTCTCGGGCAGAGGCCACCACTATCTCATCCGGTGGTGTTCCATCCTCTTTTTCATCCAATCAATCGGCCAGCTTCTCCTCATACCCCAAGCATCATTGTTTGGTCAGGTCATGTTCGTCATCTCATTGGGTGTCTCGGCGTTGTACAACGCTTGGCTGTCCTCGATGGATCCGGAGAAGATCCATCGGAAACTTCTGTTCGAGAGGGTACTCGAGAACCCTACGGTGACCAAGTTCACGCTAGGAACCCGCACTACGGCGGTCGTGTTCATGCTGTTGGTCTTGAAGTCGCGGAATCCGGCGAAACTTCTTGACGAACTTCTCCCCAACGATACCAGGGTATGGAGACAGTGGAAGTCAACAATCTTGGAGCAGCTGCGCCACTGCGGCGACAAATCCTTCCTGCCGGAAAGCAAACTTGGAGATGTAGACGGATTCACGCAACAGGAGCTGGATCTATTGGAGCTGCTGTGCAACGACGCACGGGCGGCATACAGTGGCTACAGGGACTATCTCGGAATCGACTCGCTGTGATTTCAGATCTTTCTTTTTATTATCTTTCGTATCCGAACATTCGTGTAGCGTTAGCTTTGTTTTATTCTCGGCCATATACCCAGTAGATAGACGACCTGGATAATATTTGATACCCATTCGTGACATAGATACAATTCTAAAGAATCCGTCCTCGTATATTTCAAGAACCAGGTTACACTTCCTATGATATTATAATTATAACCTCACGATAGTGATCGCGTCCCAACGATTGTCCTTTCGGCATCAATCAGTTACGCTCTACCTTGAATTTTCGACACAAGCTGTTCGTTGTCCGGAGAGACGTTGCATGAATACCGGTGACTGCCCGGCTGCCTTCCCATGATATTACAGAGCTGAACTGAGAGGCTATTGATCAGATGAAACGATGCCCATTTGAGGATACACCTTAGTTGATATTTGGAGAACCCCCACTTGGTATCAGGGCGTCGTGCAACGAGTATGCTTGGAGACGAGTAATGACGCGTACGACAATATTAGTATCTACGGTCACAACATGAAAAAAGTGCATTACCACTTGAATAACTTGAAGACACGAGAAAGATCGTCCATCTATAGATATACAAACAACAGAGAACGAAATCAAAAACCATAGTATGTGAACGTTTGAGACGAAGCACAGGACGGATAAATCATCAATCACAAAGAACTGATCCAGAGATAATCTTTGTAGCCACTGTATGCTGCCTGCACGTCGTCATAAAGCAGCTGCAACAGATCCTGCTCTTGTTGCGTAAGTCCATCCATGTTCCCAGGCCCGTATTCCGACAGGAAGGATTGGTCGCTGGGGCGACGTAGCTGCTCCAAGACTGTCGCCTTCCACTGCTTCCAGACCTTTCCGTCATTAGGTAAAAGCTCATCTAGAAGTTTCTCCGGGTCTTGCGACTGCAAGACAAGAAGCATGAACACCACTGCGGCGGTTTGCGTGCCGAGCGTGTACTTGGTCATTGTAGGGTTCCCAAGTACACTCTCGAACAAGAACTTTCGATGGATCTTCTCCCTGTCAAAGGAAGAAAGCCAAGCATTGTACAGCGCGGAGATGCCCAAGGATGTAACGAACATGTCCTGGCCAAACGACGATGCTTGGGGTATGAGTAGGAATTGAGCGACAGATTGAACGAAGAAGAGAATGGAACACCACTGGATGAGATTGTAGTGCCCCTCGCTGGAAAACCGAAGGGAGAACCTGCCACGTGTGATGGAGTTGACAGCACCTTCTGTTCCCTTCAGCAAGATAATGTCCTTGTCCGAGCTAAGAATTCCGTCACCCGGAGGTGATTCTGCGGCAGGCTCTGGATGTGTGAATACGAAGTCTGCAGAGCCGAGGACAAGGCAAGATATGCCACTTGCGATGATGCCGGTGAGGATCAATGACGCCGCGTACCAATCCTGATGAACGGCACAGAGTACACACGTGCTAATGCTGGCAGCGATAGGGATGGAGGAGGAGATGAGGGTGGAGACACTGCTACGTGCAGGTTTTATCTCGATGGCAGGGGTGTGACCGAGATCGGCGATAGTGATTCCAACAGGGGATGTCTTCCTTCCAGGTACCACCTTCCCCTCCGAGTGCCAAGCGGTGCACTCCTTCATGAAGAGTGCAGCTAAATGGCCCGTTTCTTCGATGATAGTTCCCGAATGGGCAGCACGGAACATGGGTCCCTTGTACTCGTCAGACTCGTATAATGTTGCAGGGTTTATATCGACGGTGTCTGAGAAGAATTGGGAAGGGCTGCCACGGAAGAACATAGATTTGGCGAACGAGCTGAATCGTTTTGCTATGCGTAAAGATCCAGGTGTATTGTACCAGCCAAGCCAACGTCTATTTTCATAGACGTGGACCGCGGTCATTGCAGATACTGCGTCGTCCCCACCCATTACGCCTGCCACACCTGACATATTGAACGACAGATGGTGTGGTTTGTCGGTTGGGAGTGAAGGCACTGTAGAAGACCTACTGTCTAACACAGTAGTGAGGAGATCCATAGGCTGCATACGAACAAGCATGTTGTGTGGGGAAAAAATGTCGTTTCCAACTTTCCATTTGAAGATGGACGGAACCGCTCATGAAGTTCTATTTAGAGATGTATATGGGGGAAGTGCGGACATGAGACGAGGCAAGGAGGGAGCAAGAGGATACTTGAGGGATTACTTAATTACTTTACACAAGCGTCAGATGCTTGTATACGTAGCTCTCCATCGATTCAAGCTTGCAGAGGTGTGGTGAGTCTGAAGGCCCGATCGCGAAGCCGATCAAAGAGGAAATCGGAAAAGTCGGGATTGCGTCATCGGTGCACTCCGCGTATCCAAATCTGGGGAAATCAACTCGCAGCGTGGAAGGAGCCTGCATCGCGTGAGAGTAATCATTATCATTGGATGAGCAAACCCGAGTGGCTGTGAAACTTAGCCACTCGGATTTGCTCATCCCGCTGATCACTCGATCCGAAGTCGGATATCGCCTCTCGCACTTGTAGCGTGGAGCCTGCCTGCGGTGGGTTTCTCTCATGGACGTTTGAACTTTGAGCACCGCGGCGCTGTACTTTGACTAGTGTCAAAATACGATACAGTTGACGGGCAGCAAGATGATGGATGCATCATCGTCGACTCGGATGACGCCCGCTGCACCCCCCAAGTTGTCCAGTACTCCAAGTGCCACAGTCTCATCGTCTCCGATTCTCCGTCCGCACGCATCGGTTCCGTTACTTCAAGTGTCACCTATGGTCGAGACCTACCCTAGTAGGCCACTGGCATACAAAGCTGAAGGCAATTGATATGTGTACTTTATCTAAGAGAACTCGAATCATGCATTGATGCGCATACCGTGATGCATGATCCTGCGCTGTGATCAGAGCGCCTGCTACTAGTATCCAAGTTGTGACTTTGTCACGGTCCTCTGGCGAATCAGTTACCTTGTTCACCTGCCAGTGGGGTCTACTTCCAGCTTTGCCTACGTCCAAGTCGGGCACCTATGTCGTCGTAACAATACTAGTAGTCAATTCATAATAGTCGATCGCCAATCCATCCGCCTGCTTCCGAGTCATCGTTATGCTGAGGGCAGTATGCATGTGCATATCGACCGCTGGCTTCAGCCAGGGTCATAGCCCATGACATAGCCGATTGATGGGCCAAAATCTGTTACCAAAATCATCGGGCATGAATACCATGTGAGCGACTCGGACACGCGGCGGTACATTTCTGGGTCATAGTCAGAACAAGCACGATCACCCTTTCCACAAGTATGTAGTTGAAGAAAACGGTCCACATTGCATAGTAAGTCGGCTGATACATGTCAGGAGACTGGTCACTAGAAGCAGCAGTACACTGATGAGACGAATGACACTGTAAGACTACAAGACAGTACTAATCAAGCACGGTGAAACTTCGTCGGAAGTCAAGTTCTAGGAGGTCGCGAGTCGTAAACGTAAAGCCTTTCATCGGATCATCGGAAAGCATACGAAAGTCAAAGATCACTTGGGAGTAGCGTATTGAAGGTAACCGCCGTACGCTGCTTGAGCATCACTGTACAGCGTCTCGAGCAGGCTCTTCTCTTCCCGAGTGAATCCATCGAGCTCCCAATCCGCGTCGACGAATTCCAGTTTTTCCTTGCTGACAAGTCGCCGCACGATCGTCTCTTTCCACTGCCTCCAAACTTTGGTATCATTAGGGAGGAGTTCTTCAAGGAGTTTTCTCGGCTCCTCGGTCTGGAGAACGAGGAGAACGAAAACGACCATCGTAGTGCGAGTCCCAATGCTATATTTGGTCAAGATTGGCTTCTCGAGTACGTTATTGAGTAAGATATCACGTTGGATCTTTTCTTTGTCCAAGGAGGACAGCCACGAGTTGTAAATCCAGGAGACGCCGAGCGATGTGACAAACATGATCTGACCGAACAGGGAGCCTTGAGGGATGAGGAGAAGCTGGGCAATGAACTGGATGGTAAGGAGGACGGAACACCACCCGATGTTGTGATACTGAGGTTCGCTAGGGAAGCTGAGGGAGAATCTGCCGCGGGTGACGGAATTGACCGCACCCTCCGCCCCTTTGAGTACGACGATCTCTTTGTCCGAGCTAAGGATACCGTCACCAGGAGGGGAACCCTTGGCAGGCTCCGGATGGATAAACTCGAACTTCCCCGAGCCAATGACGAGACAAGAGATGCCACTCGAGAAAATACCCAAGAGGATCATCGAGAACGAATACCAGTCCCCAACAACACCACACGCGATGCAAGTGCCGACGCTGACGGAGATAGGAATGCTGGCAAAGACGGGAGAGTACGCGTTGATACGTTTGGGGTACATCTGGGAGGCAGGGACGTGGTTGAGCTCGGCGATTGTAACTCCAATTTCCTGCGTTTTCCTTCCCTCCAAAGCGCTCCCTTCCCGAGAAGCGCACTCTTTCATGAAGAGGGCAGCCAAGTGGCCCGTATCCTCGATGATGGTACCAGAATGAGCAGCTCTAAACTTCGGACCCTTCCACCCATCCAGCTCGAACAACGTGGCTGGGTCGGTGTGGACGCCGGGGAAAAAACCGTCGAAGAACCTGGACTTTGCAAGAAGGCCATATCGTTTAGCGATCTGATACGACCCTGGGGAGTTGTACCACCCCAACCAGCGCCTGTTCTCGTAGACATGGACTGTAGCCATCGCTGATACAGCCTCATCTCCACCGAAAACGCCGGCCACGCCCGAGGTGTCAAGGGTGAACCTGGACCGGTCGAGTGGCACATTGGGTACCACCATTGAACGACGACTGAGGATGCTAGACACGTCGGGGATGTACATGTGAGCTCAGGTCAAGGGACGAGGGCGAGTGGCGTACGAAGATAAAATTACTGATACCCAATTGTCCATAACGAAACAGGAACGGGGGTCGAGTTTCTATTTGCAGGTGGAAACGCGGTCCAAGTCGGACAGCCTGAGAACGGAAGAGAATACTATTGAAAGTGGAGATTCGTTCGTACCAGGGAGACTCCTTTTATACCTCTTCGCGGTATTGGCCCAGCATCAGCGGTGGTGCCAGCTTACGGCCTCTTGCATGATCGAACCCCTCACATTGAGTGGTCAAATTGGCAAAAAGTGCGCACGCCACCAACGACTGTGGTTGGCTATGCATTATCTCATAACGTAAACAAGACGCGACTCGAACTTTTCTGGAAAGCTCCCGTCACCTTCAGTACATAAACGGGTTTTTCCTCGAGCTGTGTCCTTCATTGAGCTGCCTATTGACGAACCAAATCGGCACCGGTATCTTCAATAAAATGGCATCTTGTGGTGCTGGTGACCGCAACTAAAGAATACGTATGTGGTCCAACCACTCAAGGGCTTTGTCCACATCCACTAATTGTTTGCAATTGTGAGTTTCGCCACTCGCGGCCCTCCTGGACCATGCTATGAACACGGTTGCAGGCTTGTAAGTTGATGGTAATACTGTTTTGTAATATTAGCGCTACTCCGACGATCGAATCAGCGGGCGGGCGGGTTCGGAGGCAGGTAACTTGAATCGCCACGATACGGGATACTATTGCATGCGTCAATAACATCCGCGAGGCCATCGATCTGAGCCCGAACACACAGCTTAAAAGTGTAAGACCCAGTAATCTAACGTCCTCATTCGCGCTTGACAGCAATTTCACAGTGCCTCGATGTACACATCGGACTCGCCTATGAACTCCTTTCATCCTTCAAGTCAGGCGAACGCACCACTGCCAAGTAAATGCAACCGATCAATTACGCTCGACAGGAAGTCACTCGACGGCTTTGTCCGTGCCCTTCTCCTTGGAATATTTCCTCGGAGAAATATCCCTGGTCCGGAGCTAGTACAGGCGAGTCACTGAGGTGGTCGGATATCTTACCCATTCGACTACTACACCATCGTATTTACATAAGGGTACTTTGATGTGACTCTTCCTGATTGTGCCCCGGTCGAACCTTGAGGTGCCAACCAGCGAATCAAATGTATGATTCGCCAATTGATGTCGACGTTTCCACTTCGATTACAATGCCGATGCAGTACAATGCCTGGAGTTTATTGAGTACTGGCTCCGAGTTTCAGCCGCGATGCGGGAGTCGATCTCTTTTAAGGCGGTGCTATAAGGCACTTTCCTTTCCGATGTGTCAACTTTTATACCTCAAAGGACTGCTGTGCCACCGCCTGTGACTTGACTTGAGGTTGTCAAAAGGATCAATCAGATTCACACAGCAGTATTGGAACAACACTCATTGATTTTGGCAGAACACAAGACAGAAACGCACAATCTCATGTTTCAGGACGTTTCCAAGCGAAGAGTAAGTAATACTGCATTGCCCCAGATCTGAATATCGAACTACAATAATCACATGGCTCAGAGGGAGGTGTCAACCAAATCAAGCTTCTAGAAGATGAGGCAGAGCATCGACCGGCACCAGTTGTCACTGAGTTTCTTCGAAAATTCTGGACGATCCCGGACAGCTGTCGTAACGATGATCAAACAACTAGTAAATAATAAATTACCACAAAGTAACCACCCCGGTGGTGGCTGCAAGGGTGAGGACATGGCACGCATGGATGCTCTGTCGTCGAAGTTGCGGTGGTAGTTGTAGCGACGAGGTTGCCAGTACTGGTGCCGCCGTGTCGTCGTCATCGCGGCTGCGGAGTCAGCGCAGACACGTCGTTGACAATGTGGTGGCGGTACTGAAACTGGGCTCGAAACGAGTCAGTGAAGGTCGGAGGTATGCAAGCGGGATCGGTACAACGTGGCGACGACGGAGAACGAGGGTTCGGCTTGCGACAAGGCGGTGGTGGGAAATGAACGGGCCGGGTCGGAACGACACGGAGGTGACGGAGAGAGGCGAGCAATTGTGCTTGCAATGACACGGCGATGGCAGGAGATGAACGGTGTTGGACTGGCAGTGGGGTTGAAGGTGGGGTGGGAAACAGATGGGTGGAATAGAGACGCAGTGGCAACGAGCGACGACATAGCAATGGCGTGGGTGAGATGGGGAAGACCAGGGCACAAGCTTAAGGACAATGGAAAGGGCAAGGAGTGGCAGTCACGTCGCCAGAGTGAGAGGGTCAGGGTGCAGGGCTGTTGTGATTTTCAGCAAATATGCGCTGGGTACGGATACGGATGTGTCCCACGACAATACTGTGCCCATGCCATTGCTTACATGCAGGGCGGGCACTTTACTCACATCAATGATCGTATCATTGACGAATTCACGATGGCCGCTTTGGATTACAGCGAGATTGTTACAGAAAGATGTAGGTCGTCATGAGAAGTATCATGGACGTTTTCAGTTGTCACTGACTGTGGACGAACAAGGAGCAACGAGAGGATCTCGACTCGATTTGTCAAGAGCTTCAGAATTCAACAAGAACAAATAAGCAACACGACTCGTACTATCTTAGCCCATCACGAGGCAGAGTCCTGCGCATCCATCAGGTCTCACAATTCTGGAGAATTCCTCTTTCTCTTACTGAAATAAAGTTGGCAGGGGCGCACTTTCGTAATGAAGTCGGAGCCTGAGACTCCTCAGACACCCGCCCCGGCGCAGACTCAAGCTGCCACTGGCACGCAATACACTACGCAGTGGGGTACAGCACGTGCGCCATTGCTTCTTATCTTCCTGGCTTGGTCGCAAACCATCACTCTGGCTGGTCAGACATTCCCATCGACCCCGCACTCCAGCAGCAATCTCAAGCGGCCAGGTTAGTCATGCATGTCTCCACCAGGGTCATTACACTGAACGCACTGAATAGTACAACTGCTTATTCACATTACCAGTATTCGCAGCATTACCCTCAAGCGGCTTACACGCACTACCAATATGCCTCCGCAATGAGCACAGCGCAAGCACAGCAGCGACAAGCCACTGCTGCTACCACCGCAACCGCCGCTGCCAGTGGCGTAGATACAGCTGATGTGGCCACGCTGAACGACGCCTTGGGTAGTGCTGGCGTGGATCTGAGGGTACTACTTCTACCTATCCTTTGTTTAGTCCATCTAACGATACATACTTAGGCCGAGGAAGAGACTTTGCAGCGGTCATATGATTCACACCAAGCATACCGCCCCTTTGAGGATCGCGCAAAGAAACAACCATTAACGCCATCCTTCGATACCCGTTTTCTCGGCCCAACGATGCGCAATATCGGGACGCAACATAAGATCACTAAGGTCCCAGAGGATTCTGTGAATTATCTCGCCCTTGCTCTCCGTGCTCGACTACAGGACCTCGCCGTTGCAATGATCGCGGCCGCCCAGCACCGCACCGACGCGCAATATGACAAACCGCCATCTACTTACGAGGACGGTACCCCGATGTGGAGCGTTGTTATTCGTAGTGACCTCGGGAAACAGCTTGCCACGCTCGAGAAGAATGAGCGCGAAGAAGAAATGAAGATTCGGAGAGAACGCAAGGAGCGGGCTGACCTCGCGGCCGCGCATGCAGCCAACTTGGCTGCACAAGCTTCGGGAGGTGGAGGGGGAATGGCCGTGGATGAAGAGGACGGTGCGCCAAAGAAGAAGAAAAAAAAGGAGGGACCAGGTGTCACGGCAAGAAATATGTCCGAAGACGTGCGCAAGAAGATGTCGAACGCGGTAGCTAGTCAAGCTGCGGGACTAGGGGGGAAATATGCTTGGATGACTGCGGCCAACACTCCAACGACTTCGAAACCGAAGCCAGTTGTTGCTGCTCCGGCCCCTGTGGCCACGGTGCCTGTGACAACATCAACGCCTGCAACGACAACTGCACCTGTTGCATCGACTACCTCTGGGACCTGGGCTCGCCCATATGTTTCTTCGAAGAAAGCGGTGGCGTCCAATCAGGCCGCTGAAGAAGATGATAGAATGTTAGTCACGATGCGGGATGCGATGTTTGTAGTGGAAAGGGAAAGGGGTCATGGTGGTGGACGCGGCTCTGCTCGCGGTTGGGTCTGATTCTACTACCGTACAGGCGCTACTACTGGCACTTTCGCGACCCATAGTACATTGTTTGTGTATGTCTCGCAAAAGCCTTGGAAATAAACATCGCCAAACAACCTCTTGTTCTCGAACACGGTTCGCGCGCGAGTCGGCGTGTTAGTATGTCTGTGGAACAACGCTCGTCGCTGATCGACGTGTAAGTCAGTGTACCTCGCGCTTGTTCCTATGCCTCATGCCATCCCTCTACAGCACGTATCAGCAACTACACGCGTCTCTCGCTGGTCGCCGTGACGCAGGGTCGGTGGAACAGATATCCCAAAAACTCACGCCTCGTATCTCACAAATTCGTGATGTCGCAAAACCGTATGGAAAGCCGACACAAGTATCGCGCAAGGCCGTGGAGAGTGGCACAGTCACACTTGCAGACGGATGTGTCTTGCAAGTAGACGACGTTTCGAAGGAATTCGTCATTGCGCTTAGCTCGCATTTCGAAATCGACGAGGTCCAGGCATTCATCCTATTGCGCTCGTTTCTCTACAACGAAGGATTATCAATAAGCTCTGGGTCCAGTTCCGACAAGAGTCTCGTCGAAGAGCTCATTACCGCCATCACGCCATTCTACTATTCTGAGCGACTTTTCCTTCTTCGCATCCTTATCCCACTCTTCCGCGCCCATGAAAATGCTGCCGATTCGATCCACGCCATTGCTATGAAGAGCCTCCCAGATATCCTTCCGGACGGTCTTGCGTTTGCAGATTCGCTTGTCGCCGAATACCTGCAAAGAACCCAAGAGAGCATACCAAACGCCCTTAGTGAGGATCCAAGGGCTGCGTCTCGTTGGGCCAAGCAAAATTCCAGGGAGCAATTGGCGATGTTGGAAGTACTTTTCTGGACGATGTGGGGATACGTCCCCTGCCAGGGCGACCTTGTGGTGAAGCTACTTGAAGCTGCTTACAGCACCAATCTTGGCTCTTCGCAACAGAACTCTACGCTACTTTTGGATGAAGAAGGCACGCAGATCCTCCAAGATATTGCTGGACTCTGGATGCTCATTACCATCGAGGTACTGGAGCTAGAGAGGGTTGCGGAGCCTGGTGGTTTTGAAATATCAGCGTCCCCTGCGGACAAGACGTTGTACACTGCCTGTCCAGACTCTTTGAAACGAATACAGGACCTCGTAACTTCCAATCCAGGCAACCAACACGCATGTACCTATCTGGGGTGGGCCTTTGTACTTTCCAGAATAGCTGCGAAGATCACGGAGATGAAGGAGGTTCCAGATTCATACCGATCGTTCTATGATTCAACGCTGTCCCGTCCAGTGCGCGGCAAGGAGCGAGAACCTACATACATCTTGATGGGCCGCGTGGCATTAAGCAACGAAGTGGGCTTGTTCAAGTTGTTGCATGACCTGTTAACAACCTCGCCGCTCTTTGTCACCGCGGTCGCATGGAAAGCGGGTTCTACGGTGACGGACCCAAACGCGATCGCGTTCCGTTCTGTATTGAAGGGTGAGTATGTGTCATCCTTTGAAATAGTCATAGTGATTGATCGCCTTCAGGTTTCTTAATGGCCGTGGTGGAACTAGTCCCTGTGGAACTCATCCCAGATTTTCACTCGCTCGTTGAAGTGTGGATCGCGTTGTTTGGGAGAAGTGAAAGCCGATCTGTAGGTGGCATATGTCGACAGTTCTGGCAGTCCGATTGGCGGCAAGGTGTCGCACGGCGGGCTTTAATAGATGTCGCTCGGTCGCGCTTTCCAATCCATTTTAGACCTCTCGCCAGGCTCCTGCGCGCAATGACGGCATCCGGGTTCCTTGACACCGATCCTCTTTGTGCGGCATCCTCCACCGAATACCCCCGGTCCCTAGACGAGGAAGAAGCTGAAAGGGAGATATGTGCTCAGCATGTTTTCTATTACATGGACAAGCTCCCGACCTTTTCGCTTGCTATTCCCCTCTCGTCGTCCACAGGTCCCAATGCAGTATATGAGAGGGTTCAATACGGGCGTTCCGCGTCAGCTCCTGGAATAACGTATACCAACCTTCGAGCTGTTCGCTTACCAGGTGGCTCGGTAATACCTCCACGCTCTACTGGACGGCTTCTAAGTGGTGACGGGGGTGACTTTGTCGCAGTATGCTGGCAACACGAAAATAGCGGCTGGAAGGTCGTCTTGGATGTACTCACGGAGTACGTTACCCGCCGGAGTATGCACGCAGGGACGGCAGATTTGTATCAAGATGTGACGTTTGGTAGAACGGGCCCCGGTTCGTCGCCTTTGTCGCTCAGACTAGAGGATGTCGGCATGGAGGTTGGCGAGGGAGGCGACGAAGCACTCGCGACGGACGCGCTTGACCTCATACGCAGCGTCATACAGGACAAGCCAATTCTTGCGGAGGGGCTCTTGGAGTCTCTGGAAAATGGCGATTCCACTATCCAAACAGAAAACAACCCCGCAGATTTGGTGCAGTTGACCACGATGATCCTGGAGGAAGCCCTCAGTCGACCTCAAACCCGCGTCTTTTCTCGTACCCAGCTCGTGACGTCGGCGATGAGCGTTCTTTCAGCGTTGCTCACTTTGCCCAAGTACTCTCTCCGGGTCTGGCTTTATATCCGATCTGCGACCGCGCTCTTTGGTCCCAGCAAAACCTCTGGCTTCGCGGCAGTTGCCTTGCCCGCGGAAAGAGCTACCGGTCAATACACCATGACGCTCGCGCTATTGAATCTCGTCCAGCAGCTTTTGCAAGAAGCCTTCATCTCCGTGCTGACTATTCCGCCAGACAACCAGCGTTTACGACAAGTCAAGGAGGAGGTTCTCCTGCGAGCTGCGAACTTTGTCCACGGCGAAGTTTGGGTGGAGCACTTGGGTTGGAAATATGCTCAGCTGGGGGATCGTTTCGAGATTGGCAGACGAATATCATCTTTCTACGCCAATATACTTTTCCAGTCACCTCCTACTGTCAGCAGTCGACCATTCCCTACCCTGAGCCTGGCCGTTGTCGACACGTTCCTTCACAAAGCGACCACTTCCACGATCAATCCCCTCGTATCGGCAATCGCGGCAAGTCCAAACATCCTTGGATCGCTTTACAATACCAGGAGGTTTGGAGACGTCCGCCGTCTGATATACCTGCTCGAGTCGCACCTTCAGCTTGTGCGCTTGGTGCTCAACTATAAGCAAATAATCCCCAACAATAACAAGCCGTCCTTGCTTGAACAGGCGCTCTGCGCAAAAGTTGCCGGAGGCGCAGGTTTCTCCGACTCTACGAGAGCCCGTGTAGATCCCGTGGACGTACTCGCTAGGTTTGTGAAGGAGAGGGACGTGGGTACTGTGGTTCCTTTGGAGGCCATGCGTGTTCTTCACGCCCTATGCGCTTCACTCTCATTAGCAGTTCCTTCACCACCAACGATCATCGGTCATCTTTCTAACCCTGAGGCGACAGTTACTTCGCTAGTTCGCATACTGGAACACCCGTACGAAGAGTTCTCCCTTCGAAGCGCCGTATGGAGTTTTATTTCCCTCGCCGTAGACAAGGAACCCGCCCTCTCCAAACTCCTTGTTACGGGTGAGTTCATCATTCCGAGCCCCCAAGGGAAGAGGAAAGAGAAGGAAAAGGAGGGCGGGGACGACAAGAAAAAGTCAAAGAGTGCGTTAGAGATTGCAACGGAGACTCTTGGCCATTGGAAAGATATTTGGGAAGCCAACCCCCCTCTCCTTGCATCCGTTCTCCATTTCATCCACGTCGTATGGCAGCAC
>JBBPTU010000197.1:0-34427 GCA_038094295.1 Tylopilus aff. beelii | reverse complement strand
TGGGCTCGTCGTTCTGCTTCGCTAGCTCCGACGTCGCAAGGCGAAATCCTCAAAATCTATTCAGTACCATCGCACGTGATCTCGCCGATCACGACCCCCAGTACAAGACCGCCCTTTGGGGGGTCGTAAAAGGCGACCGAGCACTTCGCGGATCCCAATCACCTAGGGAGCAAGTCGAGAAGTTGATTATTCAACCGAGCCAGAGCCTCCGTACCATTGGCCCTCTGGTCGTAGTCATCGACGCGCTCGACGAAAGCGGTGATCGTGCCAGCCGTCGACAACTCTTAAGCATTCTTTCTGAGAAAATCGCCGAAAACGCCTTTCCGAGTAACCTCCGTTTCCTCATCACTGCTCGCCCGGAAGACGACATCCTCGCTAAGCTCGATCCTGGTCCTCTGTTCATACACAAACAGATGGATTCCATCCCCGACAAGGTCGTCGATGGTGACATCGAAAAGTTCATCCGCTACTCACTCCAAGACCATGCCGAGCGCTTGTCATCCAGGGAGCGCCAGGAATGGTGCCGACTTCTTGTCCATCATTCTCAACATCTTTTCCAATGGGCGTCGACTGCATGCAACTTCATCAAAGGGGATAACGATGCGGGATTTGACTCATGCGAGCGTCTGGATGAACTGCTGCGGGTTACCTCCGCTGATGGGGGCCACTCGCTGGACAAACTGTATGGAAGCATCTTGAACCAATTATTCACCTCAGAGAACTCTCGAGCACGATTCCGGGATGTCATGTCTGTTGTACTCGCACTCAAGGAGCCATTATCCGTGTCTTCCCTCTGCACACTGCTTGGCGCTGATGCCAATGTTCGATTGATAATCAAGCCAATGGGATCACTGTTAGATGGTGTAATTAATGAAGATAAGCCTGTCCGTCCCCTCCATACCTCATTCCATGACTTTCTCCTCGATAAAACTCGCAGTTCTACCTTCCACGTCCCTATTCAACCCCAACACTCCCTCTCTCTCGGACAAGCATTGCTTGCATGCATGCGAAGTATGCTCCGGTTTAATATCTGTGACCTCAAGGACTCCTGGATCCATAACACTACCATCCCTGACCTTCCTGCCCGAGTGAAGAACACAATTCCCCCTCACCTCTTGTACTCCTGTCAATACTGGATGCACCACATGCAACATTCTGACCCTACCCCTGACCTGCTGAATGATATCCACCTCTTCCTCAAAGATTTCTTCCCCTACTGGCTTGAAGTCATCAGCCTTCTCTCCCTCTCCTCCCCACTCCATCCTATCCTATCAGCCCTTGAAACTTGTACCATACTAGAGAAATGGTCCCAGGTAGGATTAATAATCATAGTAAGGATTAAGTACTGAACAGATCACTACTAGAATCCAGATCTTGGTACCCTAGCCTCTGAAGCATCCCAATTCATTCAAGTATTTGCTCCTGTCCTCCGAAAATCCACTCCCCACCTCTACCTATCTGCCATGCCCCAGACCCCATCCAGCTCCTCACTCCATTCCCTCTGGCTGAATCACCTTCAGAAGCATGTCTTATCCAGCTCAGCATCTCCTGCCAACTGGCCAGTAGAGATTCATGCCCTGCAAGGGCACACAGAGACAGTTTACTCAGTTGTATATTCACCCAATGGTGTCCATGTTGCATCTAGTTCTGAGGACAGTACCATTAGGATCTGGAATGCAAACACTGGTCTATGTGTCCTGGGGCCACTTCAAGGTCATTCTGGTAGTGTCCGCTCTGTTGCCTACTCTCCAGATGGGACCCACATTGCCTCTGGCTCTTTAGATTGGACTGTCAGGGTTTGGAATACAATCACTGGTCAATGTGTTGCAGGTCCATTCAAGGGGCACACATCTAGTGTTTATTCTGTTGTCTATTCACCTGATGGAACCCATATTATCTCTGGGTCTGCAGATGGAACCATCAGAGTTTGGGATTCCAATGGTCAATGTGTGGCAGCTCCATGCAAAAAACATACTAGCCATATTCTCTCTGTTGCCTACTCTCCTGATGGAAGGCAAATTATCAGTGGCTCAGGAGACAAAACAATCAGGGTCTGGGATGCCATCACTGGTGAATGCATATCAGATCCATTTGAGGGACACACAGATGAGATCAACTCAGTTGCCTATTCACCAGGTGGTGCCCACATTATCTCTGGCTCTGATGATGGGACTATTAGAGTTTGGAATGCTAGCACTGGCCAATGCACAGCAGGTCCATTTGAGGGTCATACAGATGTAGTTTGGTCTGTTGCTTATTCACCAGATGGCAAATACATCATCTCTGGCTCAAAGGACAACACCATCAGAGTCTGGGATTTCATCAGTGGCCAGTCTGTTACAGATCCATTCCAGGGGCATACAGACACTGTCACCTCTCTTGCCTATTCACCAGATGGTACCCACATCATCTCTGGCTCAGCAGACAAGACTCTGAGGCTTTGGAAGCCAACCATTGGTCTCTCTAGGAAAACTTCATCTCAAGGTCCAACTGACCTAGTCAGGTCTGTTGCTTATTCACCTGATGGTGTCTATATTGCCTGTGGGTGCAAAGACAAGACCATTAGTATTTGGAGTGCTACCACTGGCCAGTCTCTTGCTAGATCATTTATGGGACATACAGATCAAATTCACTCTGTTGCCTTTTCTCCTGACAGTACCCATATCATCTCTGGTTCTTGGGACAGCACTGTCAGGGTCTGGGATGTAGCCACTGCTCAATGTATTGCAGGGCCATTCAAGGGACACACAAATGCTGCCTGCCCTGTTGCCTATTCACCTAGTGGCACCCACATTGCCTCTGGTTCAGGAGATAGGACAATCAAAGTATGGGAAGCAGCCACTGGTCAATGTCTGCCAGGTCCTCTTGAGGGTCACTCAGATCAAATCTTGTCTGTTGCCTACTCCCCTGATGGTGCTTATATTGCCTCTGGTTCAATGGACAAGACTGTCAGGATTTGGGATGCAAGAGCAGGTCAATCCTTGGCTTGTCCTCTGGAGGGACACACTGGCCAAGTCCACTCTGTTGCATATTCACCTGATGGTTCCCATATTGTCTCTGGCTCTGAGGATAAATCCATCAGGGTTTGGAATGCTACTACTGGTCAGTGTGTAGCTGGTCCATTCCATGGGCATACAGATCAAGTGAGGTCTGTTGCTTATTCACCTGATGGTCTCCTTGTTGCTTCTGGCTCAAGGGATAGGACTATTAGGATCTGGAATGCAACCACTGGTCAGTGTATTGCAGGTCCATTCCAAGGTCATGTGGATAAAGTCTTCTCTTTGGCATACTCCCCTGATGGCACCCATATTGTCACTGGATCCTGGGACTGTTCCCTCAAGGTCTGGAAGGTTGATGAACTTGCTTCTCTTGGTGATTTCTATGAGGAGGATGGGTGGATTTCCTCTTCTAAAGTTGGTTGCCTTGGGTGGATTGCTCCTTGGAACAGACATGCCTTCCAGCTTCCTATCCATTCTTTAGTGATATCTTCCCATAGAGTTTACAGGGTTGACCTTAGTGATTCATTTTCTGGGAAGAACTGGGTTTCATGTTGGAATTGATTTCTCACACATTATCTTACCTACACCATGGTCTTTGCTTATGTTACTTCTACCTGTTTGTCTATGCAGACCAGTATCATAAAATATGTCCCATTGGGATGCTCAAGTGTGTTAACGCGATAGCGATTTACTACTTCGCCGATTACGAGGGCGAGGGCTTGCGCAAAGATCCGAAGGGAATAGGTGAACGTCAAGGCGACAAGGACACAAGTATGGCGGTTTCGAGCCAGTTCTAAGGTCTCGCTCACTCGAGCGGCGTGAGTAGTTGCGCTAGTGATTGCGTAGATCTAACTAGAGTACATGGGCGCTGATAGTGGCGCTTTTATACGTAACTATGAAGGGGAGGGAAACAACTACTATAATAAGAGATATAGTAGGTGGAGGAAAGCGTCTGAAGGGAATATGAAATACTACAAGCTCCATCCGAAGGCGATGCGAGCGGAGATGAAGAGATAAGAAAGAAGAAGACATACTGCGGACTGCGCAAGGCAGTGACACGCTTCTACAGAGTCTGTACGGCGGTGTACAAGATAAGATCAGATCGGAACAAGAAAGGAAAGGAAAGCGATGCAAGGAAAAATAGGTACCCAGCTACTCCGTGGTTGGGCTTCCCACGTTCGAATCCCCCATAGGATACACCAGGTAGAGGTCTCGGTCCGAGACACTGAGGAGTCCTGCTTGAATAAACGCCTCAGTAGCGCGATCGATAGTGCGATGCAACTCCTCGTATCGCCTTTCGATCTCTTCCCAGCCCGTAACAAAGTGAGCCCAATGCAATGCTGGCTGCTGACCAAGTGGGTACAATGCTACAGTTCTCTAAGACTAGCCATGTGATTTGAATCTGAATTGTAATTGAATGAACTTGTAACCATGACACATGTGTTTGGTGCATCATCAACTGGAAGGACTACATCATTCATGGAAAGAATCTTCACTCAGAGTAGTATCTTTCATCAAAGCCTCCACAGCCAACAGTGCTTGTAAAACACCATTAGTATCAGTGACCACCCTGCCAAACATCAGGGTCTTGCATAGAGAATATTCTTTGGATTGCAATGGAGGCTATGATGGACATCTACTCATGACAGCCTGAGGTCAAACACCTAATTACTTACTTGGTTGCACCACTCATCAATGTCAACAACCAGGTAACAGTAATCATTTCCCTGACTAGTTGCAGTCATGGATCAACAACCATGAGTAACTGCTAATACACTGGCAGTGATCTTGATGTGCCTATCAAACAAGAGGCACATAAGTTCCACTGAGAGGCCCTACAAGCTTGATGAAGAATTTCACACAGGCAATACTGTGCAATCATCAATAGCTAGTACAAATAATTGCAAGAAAGTTCCCCTTGGATGAGCTAGAACTTGATGAGCACATGGCTGATTGACTGCATCAGTCTGCATGACAACTCAAGTAGCAGTGTAATCAAGGCATTTCGGTGGTGAGATTATTCTGATGAGGATACATACAGATACCCAACGAGCCCAGCTCATACAACATACACATTCTCCTTTTGTATCTGGTATCCTTCCAAGCGTTTGAAATACTCTAAGCGTTCCCGTCGCTCTTTCTCGTACCTCTGGAGAACACGTCGTCAGTGTATCCAACGCATCTGGCCCATAGTCTGACTGACCTCATGCGTATCATCCGACAAGTCTAGTACGCTCTCCAAAGGACGCGCTTTGCCTTTTTCCTTGGTATCCTTTACACTCGACTTGCCCTTCGGTCGACCCCGTGCCGGCTTAGCCGTCATCGACGCTTTTCGGGTCCTTGTCGATGGCTTGGGTCTAGTCGGCGGCTGATTGGCCTGAACGGCCGACTTGGTCGGCTTCGTTTCCGTACTGGCCCTGGCACTCCTCGACCTCAGCTTCATCCGACCCGAATCCTCTCCATCGCTCGTCGCACTATTTGTCTTGACCCTCGCACCGACCGCAGCCTGTCGTGTACTCCGTCTCAATGGGACGGGTGTCGACGGTACGGTGGATTGCCTCGAGCTCGGACGCACAGACGCAGGAGTGGACGACGGGGTGGGAATACATTGTTGCGCGCTTTTGACACGTTTCGTCCGCGACGGCCGGGGTGCAGGTGGTTCACTCGTCCCAGACTCCCAGTCCCTGCGCCCGCAGCTCTCGTCCGCGCACGTGTCAATTTTGGAACGGGAGTATGACTCTGCCGTCTCGAGCTTCGATGGGCGCCTGCGCCCACCGACACCTTGACGGGCGACGGACTCGAGGGAGCGTCCGAGACTTCCTCGTCTGGATCCGGATTTCCGAGTGGCGCCGGCGAAGCGCGTCGTTTGTGTTTGCGTGGCGTGCGCATGGGGTCCGGGAACGTCGCCTGCGAGCGCGTCGCGACGATCTCTGCCAACGGCTGGTCGCTGTTCATCAGCAACAGGGGTGCGGGAGGTATATAGACGTGCGATGGCTCCACGTAAAGCCCCTCGATGTCCTCGTTGTTGGTCGGTATGGGCGCGTCGAGCTGCGAAAACGAGGCAAAGGCAGGGGCGTGGGTAGAAGGGAGGACGGTGCTACGAGAGGGCGACTTGAGCGCGCCGATGCGCGACACGGGTTTGGGCTGTGGCAGAGCTGGCACCCGCTTGACTTTCAAGGCGCGTTCGACGGCGATGAACCCGAACGGATCCGAATCAGAGGCATGTGATGGCGTACCGAGGTGGTACTCGTGTCGGGCGGTCTGTCGAGAGTACGTGGTCGACAGAGAGCGGAAACGGAGAACTAGGCGGAAGGGATGAAGAGGAGCGGGAGTGGAGCCAGTTTGGCGGATCTGCGGGGTACGCGAGGGACTTGGGCTTCTTCGGTCGTCGGGGAGGGTCGACGGTGTGTGGCGCAGCGCGTTTCAGCTTGGAGACGCGCATGGGAGACGGGGAGGGTGGATGGAAGAACTGGTCTGTGATGTCGCGGAGGGGCGTGTCATGGGGGGTGCGCGAGTGGGAGAGTGGCGTGCGGAGCGCTAGGACGGACGAGGAGCGGTGTACGGGCGCGAAGACGTGCTCGAAGGCGTTCTCGTCATTCACGGGTACGTTTTCGTCGTTGAGGCTGTCGAGGTCGTCGTCGAACTCGGTCTCGCTGACGTGCGCGTCGCTGTCGGGCATGGTTGAAGCGTTGAAGGATGTGGACTGTGCGTGGGAATACTGAGTCACAACAATAGCCAAATCCACGTGACAATCTCCGGCCACTCGACCAGTCCCGGAGTAGCCGGGGCACATATGAGACACGGACAGCGCGTCGGCCGAGAGGATGGTCGCCATGCGCGCAGTCCGCCATGCAATCCCGCACCGGCGCCAGATGAGCGTCGCCCTCTCCGCGCCGAAGAAGACGACCATCGCACGCATCGCCGAGCTCCGTGCCAACAGCATCCCCATCTCTGTCCTCACCGCGTATGACTTCCCCACCGCTCGCGCCTGCTCCGCCCACCCCGTCGACATCACCCTCGTCGGCGACTCCCTAGCACAGGTGTGCCTCGGCTACCCCTCCACCACTCGTCTCTCCCTCGATGAGATGCTCCACCACTGTCGCGCAGTCGCACGCGGCACAACCACCCCGCTCCTCGTCGCCGACATGCCCTTTGGCACCTACGCGCCCGGTCCGGCTGACGCCGTCCGCGCAGCCGTGCGCATCGTCCACGAGGGCCACGCCGAGGCCGTCAAACTCGAGGGCGGCGAGGAGATCGTCCCACACGTCACCGCGCTCACCAAGATCGGCATACCCGTCATGGCGCACGTCGGTCTCCTCCCCCAACGGTCCACCGCGCTCTCCGGGTACCGCGTGCAGGGCCGCACGGCCGCGTCAGCCTCTGCCCTCGTTCGCGCGGCTCAGGCCCTCGAAGACGCCGGTGCCTTTGCCATAGTGCTCGAGGCAATGCCGAGCAAGCTCGGCGAGCACATCACGCGCGCGCTCAAGATCCCGACCATTGGCATCGGTGCGGGTCCAGGGACGAACGGGCAGGTTCTCGTGTGGGACGACATGCTCGGTACTTGGCATGGCCACAAGGCAAAGTGCGTATGTCCAACGCGTTCGCTGCTGTTTCTTATTTCATGTTTTAGGTTCGTACGACATTTCGCCGACGTTCGCAAAGAGGTCGACCGTGGCGTGGCAGCATACGTTCATGCTGTCAAGGACGGATCGTTTCCAAATCCAGAGCGCGAAGGATACGCCATAGACCCAGCAGAATGGGAGTCGTTCTTGCACATCCAGGGTCAAGAGGGCCAGCCCAGTGGGACAAGCGTAGAGACGTCCGAGATGCAGCGATCCTTTGGTAGTGGTCCTGATGCCACGACTGACGCCCAACCCCCCGCGTGTCGGACGAGCACCCTCGCGCGTGCGAATGAGGCAGATGAAAGGGCAGGAAGGAAGGCAGAGCTACGTACGCTTTGACACGTGTAATCATATTTACGGGATGGAATGTGTCTCCACTCTGGAAGGTGGTGGTATCGACCGTCTCGAGGCGGTATGGGAGGAGACAAGCATGAGGGTCTGCGACAAACATATAGACTAGTACATGATTATATACTCGCACTATGGGCGCGCCCCGTTCAAACTCCATGAAGTTAGTTTCATAAAGAAGCTCGCATAATGTCGTCATCTAAACGTCCTCGCCTTGTTCTCTGGCGGTATGAACAAGCACTAGAGGTATCATAGACCGACAGAGCGGATAAATATATGAACGATTATAGTATCTGCATAAACAAACCAGCAATCAACCGACCTATGGATAGCGTAAACCCCTTGTTCGAGTCGCGCGAAAGAAATATCACTCGCCTAGATCTGAATCATAACATACCAGAGTGACACATGGAACATCGTCTAACCCAACACATTCGTCATCGACGCCCACCTTTGATCATCCTCGCCCCCGTCGCATCATCCCTTGACACATCCCATTCGAGATCCATCGGTTCCGTCACGCTTGGCATCATCGGCCGATCGTCTTTCGTCGTTTTCCCCGACGTCGACGTTGGCGTGTCACCGCATCCACAATCGTATTCTGCATCAAGTTTCGAACAATCAAACTTCGGCTTCCCGAGCCGAACGTTGACCTCGTTGTGCACCGAACATAGCCTGTGGGCACAATCATACGCTCTCAACGCCACGAGACAGAACTGCGGCGTACCATAAGCTGGCTGACAGGCGCGACCCCGTCTGAGGTGAACATGACGAGAGACAGTAACACATCAGCGATGGAGTCGGATCACACGACCAAACGCCACCTACCTGTGGTGGAAACTGCCTCAGTAACTCTTGGAATTCAGCGGCGCACTCGCCACATGGATATAGCCGGGCGGTGAGGTACATGTAGGCTTCCAGTGCTTCCCGTTCGTCCTGTGCCGGATTCTGGGGAATGGAGGTGAGCGTGAGCGTAAGCGAGGTACCCACATTGGCAGTGGATATGACGTCCACCGCGCTGTGCAAACGACCGGGAGGGTACGCACCTCGGGATACCGCAACGTCATGGTATGACTCGAATCCGAACAAAAAGTCAACAAACCCATCAAAAAAAACAATGGCCCCACATACAGCAATCGCCACGTCGCACGCCCCAGCTCAGCCCTACGACCGATGGGTCAAGTATTTAACAATGCGCGCGAAACGCCGACCAAACATGGGGGACGTACTTGGCGGTCTCGTTCCCCAGCTTGGACATGATCACACCCCCTCCGATCAACCCCTCTGGGACGCTCTTGTTTTCGGTCTTGTCTTTGGTTTTCTCGTCGGCGGCCGCGGCACTGCCTGGCGTAGTCGAGCCCGAGCCTAATCGAGCGCCCGCATAGGGCCACGGAGGTACGTCCTTTTCGACCCCGCCTTCGCCGAAAAACTCGCCTGTCCAAGGATCGATGTACGCGCGCGAGGGAGGGTGGAGAAAGGCGAACGTGGCGAGGAGGAACTGCGAAGCGGTGCGTCAGCGTCGGCCCCCGTCTAGGCTCGCTTCTGAGAGCGCATGGAGCCCTGCTAGGGCTAGAGTAGCCTGGAAATGCGAAAATGGGACACGTACGAGGGCGATAGTGACTGCGATGAAGGAACGTGAAAACCGGGAGATCATGGTCTGAGCGGTGGAGTGGGGAGCTGCATAGAGTACTATGACATACATATATGGACCCTGGATACGTCAGAAGTCACAAGGTGCTCTCGCAAAACAGCAGTGTCATGTACACGCGGGCGTGACTAGTCATAAGGCTACAGTACTTCGTGAATTGAAAGAATATGCTGCCCTCTAAAGTAAAGAAGTAAAAGGGAAAGAATCTATGAGGAAAGGATTAAATGACAATGTAAAGTCATTGAAAGAGTCCATGAGCAGGTATCGATACAAAACATTGCAAGATCAGATATACCAGCCGTTATCCGTGTAGAATCTATGAGGAATCCATGCATTGAGAAAAGTATCACACCAGGATCATAAGTGGAATCCATTTATCGAGTTGTCGTGGCATTCTGACATATACCGCACCCGGCAACGTTGATCGTCGTGCCTTGTACAGTGCAATGCTGCAGTGGAGTAGGAAAACACGCAATGCTGCCACCAAGCCCCGCATTCCCATTCAGCTCGAGCACCTGTAGCGTGCCCGGGAAGGTAGGCACGGTACCAGTAAAGTTGTTGGAACCCAGTAATAGCTGAGTGAGACCTTTAAACGACGACAGGCCAGCTGGTATGGAACCTGTGAGCGAGGTAGACGTAAGGTCGAGCGTATGGAGGGACGCGGAGAGTGTTGATGACGCTGCAATTGTCGCGAGCAGGGACGGTGACAACGCTTGCGAGTTGACAAGCCTACATGACAATACGTTAACTGGGTATCGGAAACAGACAACTGGTTCCACTTACAAATTCTGTAGTCCCATCAGACTAGATAGACTGCTTGGAAGCGTAGTACCCATCTGCGAATTGCGAACTAACGTAAGAGTTGAAAGACGTGTGAGGCCTGGAGATGCAAATAGCGGGTCTGGCAACACCCCGATAGATGTAGCTTCGAGGTGAAGTGTTGTGAGAGACGTCAGGTTGGTAAATGAAGTTGGCAGGGAACCGGCTAGACAGGCAGAGAGTTTAGGATACCATATTTCTGTAGGCAAGAAGACTTTACCAGGTATCTCGATCCCTCCAATGACTTGAAGAGTTTGTAGGGAGGTCAAACTAGCAATCTCGCTAGGCAATGTAGCTGGAACTCCGGGGTAGGTGAGTTGCCTAATCGATTGTGATGAGTGAGGCACCGCTGAGCCACCAGCATCACTTACAGTGATGTTACCTGCCCCGACGTACCACAACTGACACCTGTCCAGGTGCAGAAATTGACGGTTTGAGTCCAGCTCCCGTTTCCGAGCGTTGCTTGGCCTTGCGCGTCTGCAGTCTCATAAATAGCGCGAAGACCACAGAACTGGATGGCGTTATTGACCACCTGAGAACTCTGATAGTTGGCCGCATTGGACATATAAGACGAAGGGACAGCCTGGAGAACTGAGAGACATGTCGAGCATGGATAGTTGTTGGGTGAGGAAGGTGCATTAAGAGTATATTGAGAAAGACATTGTTGAGCATCCACAGAAAGAGTGTTAGCAGTCGATGTCATTTGACTCGTAGACGATGGCGCGGAGAGCGAAAGGATACGGATATTCAGAAAGATGACATTCCCGATCAACAAAAGAAGGATAATGATGAACAAGACGAGGAGGCACCGCGACCGGCGCTGTTGTTTCCTCACGCGTGCTTCATGTTTGGGGTCATGCAGCTGACACGGACAGTGGCGTTTCTCAACTTGAAGCGGTGGCCACTGGGGCAAGCGGGGGTCTTGTACGGGGAGATCCGGATCGCAGGTATTGAGCGTCCTTAGGTCGAAAAAGAGCCTGGTGAACCTGTCCCGCAGGCTGGATGATGTCGGCGATGTGCCAGCCTCGACATCATGGGACGAAGAAGCGGGCTTTGGGCTCTTCGAGCGCTTCGAATTGCTCCGGCCGAACGAGAAACGCGACGAAGGTGCTATCGTCGACGTTGGCGAGAACTTGGAGGCATCGATGGGCAAGTCGAGGGGGGGTGGGGGAGGATTGATGGAAAGGTGCTCACGAAATTTGGAGCTCATCGCTGAAAGCACGTGCAAAAGGAGTAGAAAAACGAGCGGTAGTGAAAGTGAAAGTGATAAAAGAGGAGGAAGGCCCTTGCATGCGACCGAGAACAATGACCGCTTCACAATAGACAAGTCCAAATATGGTAATCAATGTGTGTCCTTGTGTACGACGGCTCCAGGACTTAGAGTCATTCAGATCGACCACTGGCAGTACCGTGCGTGAACTCTCTGAAGCATATCGTTTAAGCTTCGTCTGATCTCCCAAGGTACATATTGCGGCAAGTAATCGAATCACAATAAATAGAGGGAGGTATACGTTCGAGCGTAGGGAACGTGCTGCGCTCAGCCTGCGCCTCAACTTGCCTGTGAAAGCCTTCGAGTCAGCGCCAGCATCCATCCTGATTTTGAGCTGGCGGTATAGTGTTCCTCGGAAAATCCATCTTCTATGACCCCTCCCTCCACCATCGATTAACTGCCAATGGGATATCATTGATCTGAGCGGAAGGTTGTGAAACATTCGGACGGAATCGGACCAGAGCAGACGCTAATCATCGAACGCTTGCAAGTGGGGTGAGTCACGGTCTGTTTAATACGTCTTTTCCGCGGTACGTAGCTGATGTGGCCAAAGTCGTCTCTAAGCTGGAGAGGCGCGTGCCCCATGCAAGCGCCGGTGGATTTCTGGTACGACTCTGTCAAGGTCACCCCTTGTGTCATCGAGCAAGTCATTGTTAGCCTACCATTGACAGCGATATGATACAGATTTCAAAAGTCGTGCATAAATAATACATCTCAGACTCTGTATGCGTGCATTATCGTAAAAAGACACTATTCGATCCAGGCGCTTTGTCTTCTAGCTTCTAATCGTGTTTTTTTGGTTACTTTTTCTACTATCCGTTTCAGTTCCAGACCTGTGCAATAGAAGAACCTAAACAAGGATTGGTGGTGAGCATGTTTCACTCCACACGGAACAAGCGCTGACCGTAGCACTTCAATGCAAGATGCCTCGTCAATGCTCCAGGTCGGGTGTACAGTTTGCCGCAATTGGGGCATCCGAAACGGACACCCAGATGGATTGATTGAATATGTCTTGGAATGTTCATCCACTTCAAGGTGTCATAGCACCCCGCCCACGGACATTGGACAGCCTTCCGCTCTGGGTGCCAATGACCATGCTTACGAAGGTGTAGTTTGATAGACTTGGCTGAACCATCCAATGGCAATGGACAGTATAAACCACCGGCAAGGCCACACGTAGGCACTTCCGCGGAAGGAATGCCAGCTACTGCAAGTACATCCTCGGTAGCGTAGGGAAATTCGTGTATGTTGCCTGACGAGGGGGTCAACAGGACATCCTGCCGAATCCCAGTTCTTACCAGTGGTGAGGCCTTCGTCGCTGGGGAGAACAGACCAGTCAACGCCAGACTCCACAGTAGATATTACTGCATAGTTCTGCATGGGATTTGCGTGACTGTCAGCATTGGCGGGGTTATGCGGAGAGGCGAGGCTATCTGCCTCTGGAAGGGAATCTGTGCTCAGTGGCATATCGAAGGTAGGAAATTCGTGCATATCGATTGTGTGACCGGGACTTTGCGCCAAGGCTTATATACATGTCCGAAAAGACCCAACCCTCCACGAAGAGGAAGACAGATCGCCCCTGGGAGATGACAGATCGATCTCAAGATTTCCAGATGGCGATTCGTGCGAGAAAGTGAGAAAGCTACCGCAGGGATCTGCCGCCCGCATGGCTATACAGGTGCATGGCGTAGTTAATCTTCGGGTGTAGCTGTATTTTGGACTCAGAAATGAAGGGGATACCTGTGCTCCTCCGGGCCTTCGTGGGGAAAACATGGATCTCAGATCTGCGAGCGAGCGCTTTGTGGGAGTCACTCGTGTGATCGTTCAGTAAGTTGATAGATAAGCTTATGAGTATGAGTCGCCAAAAAAGTGCCGGGTGATGGCTGAGCGTTCCGGAATGTCGTTGGTTCCATGGCCAGCCTGGAGACATTTAATAATTTCGTACCTGTGTTTCAGGAAAGGCAACTTTGAACACAAGTGGCACGCATTCGTGCCTTGGCCTCTGCCTCCATCTTTTAGTAAGCAATCAAAAGTACGAAATGGCCACATACTAGAGCGAACTCCGACAAATTTGAAGCCTCTTCCAAACTTTAGGAGTCTTACTAGTAATGTGAACATTAGACGACTTTACCACTCATCGGCGCGCATGCCGGGTCATTCTGAAGGTGGATTTGAAGCTTTCCGACTGACGTTTAGTAGGTGTAAATAGCTTGAATAAGAGCTTGGTCGCAACAATCATAGGCATAGGCTGGATCGAAATCACGTCAATGGGGGCAACGGTTGAGCCCACCTCTCATTGCGGAAGGGCAGCGTTGAACAACGGAAGGATCAAATCGCATATTAGCCTCCAGCGCTCCAGGCGGTAAGTCGAAGTATAACATCGTCCAAGAAGAAGCCGTAAGTGTGATAAGCATCCCGAACGTCGAGGGTAAAACGCTGTTGGATCCGGCTAATACTTACTCAGGCTATGTCGCGTTGCTTCGTTGAGTACTATTCAAGCTGGCTGGCTGAGGGCTTCGTAGGGAAACGGCCTGTAATGATGATCTGGTAATTAGCATCTGACACCGGCTAAACCGGACTTCGGCAAAAATCTTGCTGTGCTTCTGACCGTCGGCCACTGGAGTTCGGAGTTTGTTATGATGTTACCTGGCTCCGGAGCCTCTTTCCGAGATCCAGATCATTATCCACGCTGCCAGTGTGCCTCATTTGTGTTGTGCAGTGAGCAGAGAGGGCCGTACTATTGTAACTTAGGTTCTTTCCACGCCGGCACATTTTTGGCCGCTACATTTGCATGCACCAAGCAACCGCCTAAGCTGGTCTCAAGCAATTCCGGTATACAGCCACAATTCTCCCCTTCAAGTTCGCATCAATGTCCGATTTGGAATACAATACGTCTCAGAAAACCCCCGAGGCGTGGTAATGGTCTAGGTGTATCATAGGTCGGGTCCCGTAGCGTTCCTGCCACATGCAAGGCTGTCCTGAGAGGGATACCTTGTGTTGAAAACCACAGGATATTGTCCTCGGAATGCTCTTGAGTAGGCCTGGCTGGCACATAGTGGTGGCGCTTGGCTTAGACTCGGCTCAGGGTCGGGATGCTGCGGGTCACAGATTCAAGTTGGCTCCCCCTGAGGAGCTGCCAGATACGGCTGTGGCTGCTACCCGCTGCTCGGACTTTTTCGCCGCATCATGATGCCTCGGCCCTTAGCGGATGTGTTCTGATATTTTCTCGTACACAAGCATAGATTCGGCGCCTTTCTACTACCTTGCGTTCTCCTCGTGCCCGGAGTACCATCTTTTCGGTATGTCTCAGCGCTTCCGCAGTATTGTTGATGCGACGAGTCAAATTGGACTCCGGAAACCATCCTGCCATTCTCAGAGCTCTTGCCGGTGAGCTTGGTGCTCGTGGAACTATCTGATCGCCGAGCTGATTGTGTCGTTTGACATAGTTATTGGTATGGTGTCAAGGCCTGCGTTTCAAGTTGCAGTGAATACCTTCAACGGGCATGTTTTGCATGCGACGACTAATATGTTTATTGCCCTGTTGTACATTGTAGTCTCGTTCGCCGCCAATAACCTCTTTTGGCTTGCCAATGACCTTGACCTCGCTTAAAGTCTGGCGAGGCGCCCAACTCGGCTGTTGTCTCTACCGCCGCTCGACGTACTGGTTGTTATCACGACCTAGATCACGCATTCCGATCGATGTCTTAATCCGATCAGGCGGGTCACACGTCAAAGTGAAGTCCCCACTGGCACTTGAACTTAGCCCAAGGTCAGGCGGAAACATTGTATCGCCCGGAACTTGAACCCAGGGAGTCACTATGTCATAGTAAGATCAGCCATTATTGGGCAGACACGGCTCCCGCTGAAAGGATATCTAAGAGACTCTGCTGTGGGGAGGTATGTGGGTCCACCTTGCGTTAGGTGTAACGTTAACATCAACATACAGCCTGACAAAGATGCAGGTTACGGAGCGCCAACCCTCGTCGTGAACGACGAACATATTGAGAACACCTTTCCAGCTTCCGTAGTAGCAACAGGTCCATTGCTATGGAAATTATGGATGTTTGCACAACTCAACCTTCTATGTCTGATCGTCGATATCCATTTTATTAGAATGCTAGGGACAAATTGCCAGATTGAATGGTCACAATATGGCCATTGCATCTGCCTCGCCCCCGTCAGTCCCCTTCTTGTGCCGCCGTCTCCGTTTCTTCTTTGGCGCGCTATCCTCCACATCTCCCTCAGGCTCTTCTAGCGAGGAGGCATGAAAATGTGAGCGATCATCTGGTTCGCGTTTCCGCTTTTGTGGCTTGTTTGGAACTTCGACATCGACACCATTATAGTCTCCGTCGTCTCCCACATCGCTGTCTTCGCGTTGCATCGCCCTTAGCTTCGCTCGCTCTTTCCTACCTTTTCGTTTCTTCTTTCCCTCTTGGGTCTCAGCAGCCCTGCGTTGCGCATTGATGCCCAGGGACCAAGCACCTTCATGCGGTGGGCCCACACGGGCATGCAAACTTTCGCGGAATTCCCTCAAACGCTGGAATCGCGTTGGATCCCATGTCTTTTTTACTTTACCACCTGGAATAACGAACTTTTGAGAAACAACCGATTGAATATATGGCAAGCAATCAGCCAACCTTTCTCCACACGATAGGGTGCTATCTTTTTGAGTCCAACGTAAGAGTTTAGTTCCGCGTCCGTCGCGAGAAGAATTTCCGCGGGCGTAAGGCTGTAACTTTCGGGAGCCACAGAAGTATAATGAAAACGTGTTGGGATGTGGGACGTCTGCAGTGTTGGAATGTAGATGTGATCGCAGCAGAAAGTTGGGCACGGCTTACTATACCGCTGAAACCCAGTCTGTTCACCACCTCGTCCATGTAGGCGTCCACTTTACGTTTTCGTTCTTCTTCGGTACCTTCCCACTCTGCATCATCTTCGTCCCAATCTAGCCCTGGACCCAAGTTGGCATCCATTTCGTCCACATCTACACCGACATCTTCATCCTGATCTGCCTTCTTGTCTTTCTTTTTCTTATCTTTCTTTCTTTGTTTCCGGAGTTCCTCCTTCGATTTTGTATTCAAGGGGGGAACAATGTCGTCGATATTGATATCGTCCTCCCATGTTGGTTTCTTTGCATCGCTATCGTCGACTGTACATAAATCAGCAGAGAGTTTGTCGAGAATTTCTTTACTTTACCAATATCATCGCCATACAGCTCTGCCATCTGCGCATCATACTTGGAGGGATCCCAGTCGGTGTCAAGATCCAGGTGGGAGAGGGCTGCATGAGGTAAGAATCAACATCAAAAATGTAACAGACGCAAACAGCAAAAATTGTGAAGCACTTTACCTTCGCTACCGACACCACTCAGTCCACCCTCTGAGCTAACCATCTCAAGTTTTCTGCGCAGTTCGCTGGCTTTAAGCGCTCTCAGGCGAGCCAGCTCTTCCTTTCTTTGCTGCCTTTTCGAAGTCTTTCTGTCGGAAGCATCTTTTTTGGCTAGCCTGGCATCTTTGTCTCCACGGTCCTCAGAAACTGCAGCCTCTATTAGCACACGCTCCTTTCTGATCTCCTCCCTTCTTTCTTCAAGAAGAGCTTGTTTCTCTGATTCTAGTCGCTGCTTCTTCCGTGCCCGGGCGTTTTTCCGGGTGGTAGACTCCCGCCGAGCAGACAGGGAACCACGAGGGAAAGATGAGATGAGCGCACCGCCACTGTATAGAAGGTTATGTTACGAGGCTGTTGGACCCATCGGAGGATGTCGATCGAGGCATAAGAATACTTACGGCTCCTCGTATCTAAAGTTGTACGACATCTCGAATGCGTCCACAAGTTCGTCGAACGACTCATCGCCTGAGAGAATCGCGCCCTGCACTTCATTATCGTCGTCCTTGATCTGACCATCCTGGTCTGCTTGAGATATGACTGGTTTTGCCCTGGTCTGTTTCGATGAGGATTCGACGATTTCGTCATATGTGGGTACACGCCGGTGGGAGCGGTCTATCCATCCTCGGTTAAAGATATAACTGCGCGTGAAATATCAATCATCGCTACATTTCTGCGAACAAAAAAAGGATGGCAATCCTGACAGGGCTGAAGGTGGACAGTCTGAAAAATGAGAAACACGTACTTCATCAAAAATTCTTGATTAGCCTCATCCTTGGCCCTATCATCGCGTTCCTTTGTAGCTTTCTTACTCTGTCCCTTGGCCTCAGCCTTTTCTTTTTCCCGTTCTTTCTTACCTTTCTTCTTCTTCTTGCTCTCTGATTTCCTGCCACCATCTCTCGCAGTCCCGACCTCCTCGGAGGTAACAATCGCTTCATTTGTGTCCACCGTGACGAGGTTTTGAATGTCTTCACCGACCTCGCGCTCCAAGAAGATCTTATATTCTTCCTCCTCCAACTCAATCTCATCCCGCGTGCGTGCGCGCGGAACGAGCAGATCGTCATCATCTGCCAATTAAAATGACCACACAAGCCAGAAGATTTGAGTCAATTATTGACAGTCCTAACATCTAAAGATGGGATACCTTGAGTCTCTGGGTCAACCGCGTCATGAAACGCGGTGCGGGTCTCTGAGCGAAGGAGCGCTTGCTCTTCGGTGTGCGTCAAGGGGTGTGGGCTCGGTGAGCGCGAGCACAAGTCGGCGTCTGCGAGTGCAGATGCGAGGGCAGCTTCCCGAATTGTCAGTCGCTTTGACTAATCCATGCGCGCGCGTCAGTAGGATCGCAATGAAGTTGGATCGCGCAAACCTTTTCTTTCGTCTTTGGTTTGCTAGCCGGGGCTTTGTCCTGCGTTCTAAGATGCTCCTCTTAATGAACAGTCAATTCCAGCTCGGAAGATCAGGTCGTAGGCAGCCCGAGATGACGCCCTGGCCTGACGAATATCCTACTCACCTTCAAATACACGTCTTTCCTCTTTATATATATCTGGATCCTTCTTCCTGATCCGGGCCAGCGTGCGAAGAATGGCAGCATCCATAGCTGGTGTCAGCTCTTCTCCATCGGAGTCTTCTTCCGTGTCTTCAGAATCAGATTCATCGGAAGAGCCCGACTCTGAGTAGTCGGACCCATATTTCTCTTTCACTACACGACAGAAGTATCAACCGGATACACTGAAATATAGAACAGAAGCAAGTAATTAGACGCACGCTTCGCGAGTTCTTCCCTTTCCTTCTTGTAGTCAAACGCCTTTGCGAAGTGTTCATTAATCGTGAAAGTGTGCAGGTCGTTCATTTCTGAGTCTGAATCTGAAAGCATCGTAGGACGCAATCTCGTCACCGAGCGAACAGTGCAACGATATCCGGCTTAGACGAGTAAAGGAACTTGAGCTACGAAATAGCTTAGAGAGATGGTTGTTTGTACTTGTTACGATCACAAGCCTTTGCCGAATTTGGAATGGGAGCGCTTTTGCGTATGACGATGACCGAGTCTGGGGACTCTGGGCCATAGCAGTTTACCCCTGGATCCGTCTAACGGGCAGCGCGATCTTCGGTTCAGCCTGCACAATATATCGTATGGAATCTAAGTTTACAATCCTAGATCTATTCGCGATTGCTCTCAATTTACTCCGCTAGCGCTCGAATACAAATGCACCTGCGACTGCCGGTGTGCGTACTTCGCCGCGTGTCGCTAGCGACCCCGATGGTATCGTTCTGAGCCCCAAATAGCGAGTCCTGAGTCATGACTGGGACGATTTCATGAGACCACTGGATGCCATGGTTACGTGTACATGTATGGAAGAACATTGCGTATAGAGTGGTTTCCTGCCAGGCTCCACGTTTCGTGACAGAAAACGATCGCATGTTGTGGGCTGGCAGGCCTGGTCCTCGTGACCGCGTGACCGACACGTTTCCGGGTTTTTGCTACTCCGACGGAAGTCGAGTTGGTCCGTCGCGACGAAGTGCTTGGCTTGGCCACCAGCTGACAGTCAGGCCGTCTCACGTAAGTCGACACGCGCGTTCCTGGCTGCCCGGCGACAGTAGGCGGATCAAGTTCATGTCCTCTCCCAAGACATTTCAGGAAGCCGAGGTTCGCCACCGCTGCCGACCTTATGTCCGGATTTCACTCACCCAACCCCCCCAAAGTCCATCTACGATCGTGCTACCAAATTAGAGTTCGCATCAGAGTTCTCGTCCGCATTCCAGCTCTATCTCGAGGCAACCGACGCCTTCCTCCGTCTTTCACGCGCCGCAGCCACCCCTGCACATCAAGCACAGTGCAAGGCAAATGCTGCAAAGGCCATCCAACGGGCCGAAAAGATCAAGAGAGCCAGCAAGGCCCCTGGCGCTCAGTTGGGGGCGGTTGTGGCGCCCGTCAATCCCTTCGCGGCGGGTGAGGCTGAAGGGTTCTTAGCATGCAGGTCACTCATCTCTGCGCAGATCACCAAGCATATATCCTTCGAAAGTCGTCGACAGTCAACGGCATCTGTTATCCTCTGTGGAGCCAGCCTGTTCCTTTACCAAACATTCTGGGAACACGCTATTCGTACGTACACTTCGTTCTTGGCAGACGCACCAGTAGCATCTTGTTCATCACTCGGATGGCAGCGATCCGATTGGTCAGCCGAGCAGTCCCGCAGTCGTTACATGGAAAAGACCCCCCTGTGACCTCCTTGCTCCCCAACATCTTCTTTCAGTCTTGGCACCCGCTGATATAGACCAGAATATTGTCAATGATTGTTCGTTTTGTGCTTCGGTGGCCGTTTGCATTCAGCACGACCAGCGATTCAACACGAGGGTATGTTTTCTCTCGTTCTGAAAAATTTTCACCCCGACGGTGGTCCGGTCCTGATCGCTGTCTATATGCGGAGCCTATACGTTTTATTTCTATCCGCTTAGGGTGTTCTACCCCTTGCAGTTCCAAGGATATCGCATATACTGACACCGTCTCTCCGCACTTTTACTTTTACAGTTGCTGTCCTCGTCATTGCATACTGGAAATCAGCCAGGCAGATATGATCTCAAAGCATATCTAAATGGTGATCACAGGCGGGTATGTAGAGTACCTCTAAAGCACCCGAAGACAGTGATGACGTGTTCGAATCGCTACGGCGGTTATAGATATGTAAGTGTTGGTCGAATCCCTCCTGGGCGTAGATTTTTTGATACCTCTATTCCTTATTCGGCCATTTGGGGATTCGATGTTTTGCTCCTCCGACTTATTCTATATCACATTGCTGCAATCGGAAGCTATCGACGATTCTCTTCCATTTGATGAGTCCGGACGACCCGTAGGAATTTCGTCAAGACATGGAATAATTGTATGGCCTGCTTTAATTGAGAAAGCTGTATGTCATAGCATGCTCATGCAATGTATTTTGAAACTGATGTCTGTCGCACTAGTATATGAAACTAATGGGTGGATACGATTTTCCCGGATCGTAAGTAACGGAGACCTTCATCTGGCTCTTTTTGTATAATGTACTTATCTCCAACTACAGAAATTCCTCTATAGATCTCCGGTGCGCGTCTGGCTTATTTCCCCTCGCATTCTGCAAAATCTAAACCCACTCGGTCTAGGGTATTGACTGGGTGGATACCTGAACATATTGAATTAGCTAGGTGCGATTCCAGATCATGTACAGTTTTGTAGATGTTTTTTTTTCCCCCGGGAGAGGCGTCACGCTAGGAGCTGTTTGCATCTTTGCTCCCACGTTTGTACCGTCCTTTGTGCTGATGCCTGGCGTGCAGCACCTCATTCGAGAGGGAGAAGACGTGGGAGAGAATAACAAATGGCTTTCGGAAGGGTGAGCCCAAGACTTCACTCCGCGCCAGGCTTTCCTTAACACAGTTTCCCACCCAGGTTATTGCGTGCTCACTGTAGGCACAGACGCCAAGACGACGTTGAAATTGGGCGAGGGGAAGCTATTACCTTCGCACGCTTATGCCGTCGTTGGTAAGTCGAGTAGGACTCTAGCTTATTATACTCCCGTGATGGTCAAATCCAGATCTTCAGGAAACAAAGGACGAACGATGGATAACATTGATTGATTCAAGGGTGCTCGCAACAGATAGCCTTGGTTCCAGTAATCCACGTGGGTTTTCATGATGGTTCTCCCTGATACATGATCGCTTACCTTGATTCCCAGGCATGTTGGACATGCGGTGGGATGGTGTGTGTGCAACGTTCGAGGGTATATATGCGTCTTGGGATCCGGCGCTTCTCCCTCACGGTGCTACCCTCCACGAGTAAGCCATTCCTATCAATGTCCCAGTTGTTATGGATGGAACGATAATCACCTATGGTGATCCAGAATGTGGAAACCAACTAACGATAACGATAAAGCACAAGGTGGTTCCCTTTCTGTATCTTGTTATACATCAACTAATGAATGTCGTTGTTTTTAGCCTCTGTGCGTCGCCTGCGGTTATGGTATGAATGCCAGAGTTCGTTGGATCAACGTGGCGATCCCCTGGATGTGAGCAAAGATATTTGGGTCCTTCTGACGAGACACCTCTCCCACACTCGCGGAGAAGTGGAGTACGTCTCTCTCACGGTACACCATGACGACGAGGATGACTGGAGAGGCCCGTGGCAGAAAACAGCCACAGAGGTGCAGGTAAATAAAATTTCAGCTTCTTTGGAATCATCGACATGATCGATTCTTCTGTAGGGCACGTATACTACTTCACCGCATGTGTTGGTCAGGGCAAAGGTCGGAAAAGGGTTTCCGCACTTATCACAGACATCGGCCAAGATATCTGGCTCCCTTTCGATTATTGCGAGCTATGATGGTCCGTTCGACGAAGTTTGTTTTACAGTGAACGTATACTGCGGCGTCGGCATCGACGTGCGGTGGGACGAAGATGCGGGTATAGGGTATTCAATTAGCCCACCAGGTGGTGGATTCAGCGCGAAGGTGCATCTCGGGCCAGTCTTTGTTTTGTATACGGGCGTTCATCTATTTCTTAGGTCGATGGCACGTTCACGACAAAGAATGCAGGCGGGAATCACACATATCCAACATACATGATCAACCCACAGTGGCATCTTCGTGTCCACGACGAAAAAGCTAGCTCAGGTGGGAGAGGCGCGCTTGTATCTAATGGTAGAGCGTCGCCTCTACGAAAGCTCGTGGGGAGTTCAAAGATGGCGAGTTGTACCAGAAGGAGTCTGAGCAGGACCCGGCAGAAGTCTGCTGCGGTTCTGAGCGCGCTGGGCCCCAGAGAGGTACCGCTGAACGTTACTGTTGTCTGGTCTTCCGGCGAGCGTGTCATCGAGTATGTACTAGCTTCATTTGTTGACGTTTTTCCTTGGGCGCTCATGATTTCATCTAGGTTAGCTGAAAAGGAAGTGTTGGTTTCTTCCGGAGCGTACACCTATGGTCGTGCGAGAGCAGCAACGGACATTGCGCGTGAGTCCCATTCTTCCTAGACTATAGCCACGAGGTTGACTGGGACTGCAAAGCGGGCGACTACACGGTGATCCTCTCCGCGTTCGAACCTCAAATCAATCTCGGGCGGTTCACCCTCACCGTTGAAAGTGCACTCCGGTTCGACCTCACGCCGATCCCGCAGGAAGGAGCAGGAATGTATGCGAGAGTTTCCAAGGGTGACTGGTAAGTGTTGACAACGTTGATCGGCGGCCCCGACCCTGACACATGAGAAGGGATGAATACACCGCTGTCGGAGGACCGAGTTATGGACGATATCATTTGAACCCGGTGTATGAAGTTCAGCTCTCGTCCGGTGCACAGCTCAGGTACGTCTACTACGACCATAAATTACTCCCCTCGACAACTGACACGGCCGTAGTGCCCGCCTACATCTTACCTCGGCCACACCCACCGCCGCAATCAACCTCTCACTCTTTCCCGCATCATTGTCTGCGTCCGAGACTCCCATTCTAGAAAAACCTCTGGCTTCTTCGGGTCCCTACAGTGATGCCTTATCCGGGGTGTTCATTCCCGCCCGCGTGTTGAACCCAGGCAAATATTGGTTCGTCCCGTCGACGTTTACTGCGGGAGTACACACTTCGTTTCGATTGGTAGTTCATTGTTCCGATGCGGGCTGCATCATCTCCAGGCGAGGATCATAGCCCCTCGCAAGCATCCTACTTTCTTGTAATTATATAATTTCTTGGGAATCATCCTCTCGTCGATCCGCGCTTGGCGTCCCGTTCGGACGACTGGCTATCCCGAACACCGAGAGATCGGAAAAGGGTGAAAGAAGAAAGTCGTTGACACGTTTGAGCGTCGTGCGAGATGGATTCGCTTGCGGACAGCTGGCGATGATCCACTCGAGGCGGGTCTTGAGTACGCTTTTGGCTACGTCGACCATGTCAGTTTGCGAGACGAAGTTGGCGTACGTCGTTTGGGACGTACACACATCGTACACGGCTTCCCCCGCGCACAGCGACCCATCTATCCTGAAGAACATCGCCAGGGCAGCGATGCCGACGCCGACGCTCAAGTCCGTCCCGGTGGGACACGCGATGCAGACGGCACGCCCGTCCTGCAGGTGATGTCGAACGAACGGCATCGCACGTGGCAGGACGACGGTGAGAAAGTGATGTTGGCCTCTCTTGCCCTCGGGGGTCTGGATGCTCAGCAACCTGGTCGCTTCCGGCGAGGCGCCCACGATGCTGGCGAGACGACTCGGATCTTGGGACGTGAGACACAAAAAGGCGACGTCGGGGTGGGCTTGGAGCAGGTTGGGTCGTCGCAGGGCGGCGATATCGCTGATTGAGATGAGACCCGAGACGTGTTGGATCGGGATGCCGCAGCGAGGGTTGTCGAGGGTTGTCTGGACAGGGTCGTCGGCATGAGAAGCGGAGACGAGCGATCGGACACGGTCCGGGAGGTCAGAAGGCCCCGCGGTCAAGATCGCGTCGCGGTGTCTCCAGTACAATGTCGGCGTGAGACCCTGAAACGGGAGTCAGGTCAATGACGTCGAGCGTCGGGGGGTCAGGTACGGACCATGCCCCAAAGTTCGTGATCGTCTCCGGACCCTTGAATGTAGGCGAATCCAGAGGCGCGGCGTTCTACGCCGTCTGCGACTTGTTTGGAAGCAGACACACAAATGACTGGGTAAAATGTGCGGTCTGGCAAAGAGGGCAAAGAGGGAAACACGGTCGTAGCGGGCGTGATCCACATCGGACGGAGCGGACGATCGAGCGCCGGTAGTGCATAGGAAGAGGCCTAGAGGAAGATCAGAGGCTGAGGGCATGGCGCGGGGAAAGAGTTACCGCGAGCTGGGAAGCCCATCCGTCGAGTCTGTCCTCGATCTGGCTGTGTTCTTGCGGACTAACGCTTCCGGGTGGCGTATAGAGTGCGGTGTTCCAGGGCTGAAACCGTGACCTGGCGCCTCGTTTGAGGATCGCGCGATTCACTACGGCACACCATATCGGGATTGTTTTCGACAACGCGTCCGGGATACGTTTCCCGGCCCTGGTCGAATCGACCAGAACGAGCCTGGCTCGAAGAGTGAGCACCAACTCGCCGCGTCGCGCGATAGACCTACCCGGCGTGTTGGATGGTCAGAGGGAGGATGTGGAGATTCGGTCTGCGCAGATTGAAGCTCCAGTTGTTGGTGTGGCCGTCCGTCGATTTGAAGTAGGCACGTTCCGGGGAAGCCTGCCAAGGTGTGACGTAAGGTGCCCTCGGCCGTTTCAAATGCCCTCACGATCTTTGGATCCGTATACCAAGCGCCGCAGCGCATGTTGGCTGAGGTGCCGGCGCATTAGCCGCACATCTGTGCAAGACTCTGGAGCTAAGCTACGCACGGAGCAAGGGGAGATCTGTGTAGCGGTCGCACACCTGCTTGACAAAGGTTGCATCTTCGGCAATCGAATGGACACGGTTGAAAATGGACTGGGACTCTTTTCTGAGCTCTGTGAGCGCGTTCGCAGCGGTCTCCATGGAAAATGCTTCGAAAGCAGTTGACTACCACAGATCCACTTGGTGGCCAGTTGACAACGCTGCAACTGATGTAGTAACGATGATATTGAAACACGTAAGCGTGAGCTGCACGTCCACGACGCGGGGTACAATTTACTCAGCACCAATTCAGCCGCTTGGACACTCTTTTTCCTTCTTTCTTTTGCATCTCCACCAGTGGTCTACCAAGCGACCCATGGCGGTTGCTTTCCGCCTTAATCACTCCTTCCTCTGGTCTTTGGCACTCCTTGCTGCTGGTTTCATACGCAATGTCTCCGCGGTCGCTCCTGCACTTGCTGGCCAACAGCTTGCCCGCGTTCAAGACCCGAACGTTGTCTTCGCTCTTAACGACAATGGCGCGTTGATCGTCTACAGTGCCGTTACCGGCCAGCCAATTCCCCAGGGAATGGCTACGGACGGTAGTGGCTCTGGTTTTTCGACGAGTGCTATCATGTGGATCGTGTTTTCCTTCTTCCTCGGTGCCCCCCTTCTCTTTGCAGGCTTTCGTGGCGGGCGTTTCACTCTTGGTGCGTCTATTGGCACCGCAGCTTGCCTTGCCTGTAAGCACTCTTCCCGTGTTACTGTCGCGACGTTGACCCTGACGACGATCGTAGCTTGGGCCGTCGTCATAAACACTCTGGATAACGACGGTGTCTCTGATGTTCTTCTGACCGTCTGCATCCTCCTATTATTCGTCATGGGCTTTGCTCTGGGTTTCCTAGAGTTGACCCGCGTGTTTGCCATTTTGGTCCTAGGCACTCTCGGTGGTCTGGCCATTGGGGTCCGCATCGTCCTGCTGCGAACCGACCTCCTCATTTCGAAAATTGATCTCTACTTCATTAACTGGGTTATCATTGGCCTGTGGGGCATTGCCGGGAGTGTCCTCGTCTTGTGGAGGCCAAGATACGGGATAGTATGGTGTCCCATCAAGCCTCATCCTGGATGTCTGCTAACATGACCATTGGGCAGCTCAACGGATGCGCTTCGGCTGGTTCGTTTTTATGTGGCCTGGGCTTCGATCTGGTCATCAACCAGCAATCGGGTATGAGCCGCGGACTCCGTTACCTCTTTGATAGAAACCGTTTTCATGTTTTGGTGAGTCTCAGTTGATATCCATCACGACGTTTCATTCATGTGGCGATCCGAAGGACACCGCAACGAACGGATACTCCCCCCCTATGACGACAGTTATCCTTATCGCCGTATCCTTGGGAGTAACGTACGTTGCATCCGTCTGCGCGAAATTAATGCCGAGATTTCTTCTTTAGCCCTGCCTTCGCCTTTGCGCAGTGGAAAGCATTCACGAGTCCCTTTTGGGGCACCAAGCACGAAACGTTCATTGGATCTCTTTGGGAGCCTCAAGAAGCTCCCCGGGACGAGGAATCCGCAGCAATTCCGCATCTATCTGTAGAAATGTCAGACACGTCGACGACCGAGAAGCCTCCTAGGGTATCATTATCCCACACTATCAAGGAAGGCCAATCAAGTTAAAACGTTATCTTCTCTCTCTACCTGGATCTCGTGGACAATTGGGTCTGGTTTCGTATGAGAAACCGGAGTCGTTGAGATGCATTATGCGTCAAGTGTTCACTCTCATACAGCATTATAATACCTACCCGACGCTATCGCCCTGCCAATGCTTTCGTGCTTTCTTCATTACACATTGGACATACCTGCGGTACATCAGGACGTAGTTAGACTACCCTTGCGCTTCATAGATGGAGCACTGCAACATATCTTTTAAGCCGACATTGCGTGCTTCGCATCAAGTGGTGGATAAAGAGCGGCTGCGATTTTGGCTGGTAGATCAATCGATCACCCGAAAGTGATGGAGCTAACGCGGTCCAAATGAGGAACTTGAAATTCACATGTTTAAAGCCGCCAAAGCAGACTCGGACAGACGGAAATCATGAGGGGCCATCAGAGAGGTAATCGTATGACTGACGCCCCTTCATCAATACAAGTACTGTCGTAATCTCCACCAGGCTTCTCTCATACCCCTGCTTCTGCGGTCCATGTCACGAAACGGTGAAAAGAAGCCAGTCTCATTTGCGATCCACATCACTGCAGGTGGGATCGCAGGCGCGATGGAAGCGGTACGTGCTTCGGTCACCGCGATTCCGAGCGACGAGTGTTTACGCTGCCGTTGCTCGCCAGCTATGTTGCCAGCCGCTCGACACCATCAAAGTGCGCATGCAGCTCTCCAGATCGAGTGGCGCAACCGGTGTACGTACTCCCCCAGACGCAGACTCTGCGCGCTAAAGGTGAACGACAGACGAAACCGCGCGGCGTCATCGCGACTGCCGTTCGAATCGTGCAACGCGAGACACCGCTCGCGCTGTACAAAGGGCTCGGCGCGGTTCTATCGGGCATCGTCCCAAAGATGGCGATCCGATTCGCGAGCTTCGAGACGTACAAGGGCTGGTTGGCGGACGAGGCCACGGGCAAGACGAGCGTAGGCAACATCTTCGTCGGTACGTCCCGCTCTCGGGTTGACACATCTCATCTGCTTATGTGTCTCTCGGCCAGCCGGGCTCGGGGCCGGCACGACGGAAGCGATCGCCATCGTGTGTCCCATGGAAGTGGTCAAAATTAGATTGCAGGCCCAACAACACTCGCTGGTCGACCCGCTGGAAACGCCACGATACCGTAACGCAGCGCATGCCGTCTACACCATCATCCGGGAGGAGGGCATCTCGACGCTGTATAGAGGCGTCTCGCTCACTGCTCTGCGCCAGGCTACTAACCAGGGTGAGACTCGGTTAAAGGGCATTGCGTTTGCTAAATTAGCAAGCAGGTGCGAACTTCACGGCATACCAAGAGCTCAAGAAGCTGGCGCATCTATATCAGCCTGATCTGGTCGAACTTCCATCGTATCAGCACATGATCATCGGATTGATATCCGGGGCCATGGGCCCGTTCTCGAACGCCCCGATTGATACTATCAAAACACGTGAGTTGCGCCGATGCGAGACGGGTCTGGACACTCACTCTCGGAAAGGGCTGCAAAAAACGACATGGCAGCCAGAGGTCAGCGCGTTTCAGCGGATATCGATCGTCGCAAAGGACATGTGGCGCAGAGAAGGCGCTACGTCATTCTACAGGGGTATCACGCCGCGAGTGCTCCGGGTCGCGCCTGGACAGGCCATCGTTTTCGCTGTGTACGAAAGGGTGAGAACGGCGATTGAGAAGATTAGCGTGTCGGCCCAAGACGACCATTATACCGAGTAGACATCATGTGACAATGTGACCGTGTGACCGATGCTGAGATATGAAGTTCCCACGGACGATAAACATCGGTACACAGTGCGGACGGTGCTGGGCTCAAAGAAGCCTCGACGTTCTTTCTTTCTTTCATCCGGCGCGTTTTTCATCCATTTCACCCTTTGACGCGTCTCACTTTGTGCGCGATGACATCTTGGAGTCCTCAGCCTGCGGGATTGCAGGAAATTCTTCAGACTCTACGCGATTCCACCGACACACAAAACAAAGTTCAGAGAGCCATCACTCATGTGCGACTTGACCCCTTCATTATCCCGATCTGTCGTGTTCACCTCATTTTCGTATAGAAACTCACTATTTTCACGCGCGAGCCTGACTACATCGCATATCTGGCCTATATCTTGGCCGCCTTGCCACAGGAGGAGGACAGAATTCGTACTATTGCTGGCTACCTTCTCAAGAATAATGCCCACCTGATCCTCAAGGCTTCCCCTGGTGCAGCCGAGTATGCAAAAGCCGCCGTACTTTCAGCGTTCAGCGACCCCTCGTCCTTGGTTTGCACCGCCGCCGGCCAAGACATTGTCGCATTCCTAGGGGTCTTGGAACCCAGAAATTGGCCCGATTGTCTCGAGCAACTAGTGACCATGTTGGATGACCCAAACCGCCAAGAGGTGAGTCTCCAACTCCTAAATTCACACACCGAATCTGCGAGCCCCTGCGGCGCATCTCAGCGTAATCCCATGCGCCACGCGCACCTCCGTTGCGTCGTTTGTTCGGGAAGGGTTCCCGCCACATTTGGCAGATTCACGGGATTCATGCGCTTCGCCGAGTGCCGTCATGTGCCTCAATTGCGAGGCCTGCTCCGAAGACGTCGCAGGCTTCTTCAATTTGTTGCTATCTCACTGTTCGGTTTATGACATCTATGAAACCGCATACTGAACTCCGAGAGCAGGCCGCCTTTAGTGTCTTCGAAAAGGCCTGCGAAGATTTCCCGCGTAAACTAGACATCGAAATCAACGGCACTCGGCCTCTTGACTTTATGATCCCCAAGTTTCTCATGTTCTCTGAGCATCCATCGCCTAAAATGCGTTCGCACGCCGTCGCCTGCTTATCATATTTCGTCCCGATCAATTCGCAATCTCTTTTTGCGCACATCGACACATTCATCGCCTGTTTGTTCAAGCGCGCATCGGACGAAGATCCGTCGGTCCGTCGCCATGTCTGCCAAGCCCTCGTGTTACTTCTTGCCGCACGACCCGAGAAGCTCATGCCAGAGATGGCCAACGTCGCGGAGTACATGTTATACTCGACCAAGGACAAGAACGAGAGCGTAGCATTGGAAGCCTGTGAATTCTGGTTAACCTTTGCCGAGGATCCCGATCTGGCACTGTACTTGCACCCCCTTCTTGGCCGCGTAGCCCCCGTACTCCTCGATTGCATGATCTACGGCGAGGACGATCTGCTTTGGCTCGAGGGAGACGCGGAAGACACTACCGTTCCGGATAAGGAGAGTGACATAAAACCGCGCCATTATGGCGCCAAGTCTCATGGGTTGGAGCGTGAGGCAGTGGAGAGTGCTGAAGAATCGGCCAAGCGCGGTGTGTACGGCCAGGAGACACTCGATGATGATGAGGACGACTATGACCTGGACGAGGACGAGTTTGCTGACGAAATGTCTACGGAATGGAATCTTCGTAAATGTGCTGCCGCCGCCCTGGATGTATTGGCTGTCAGGTTCGGAGCCGAGCTGATGAACGTCTTGCTTGCGCCATTGAAAGACAAGCTATGGAGTACGGAATGGCTGCAGAGAGAAAGTGCGATATTGGCATTGGGTGCTATGGCTGAAGGTAAGCTCGGCTTGATGCATTTGGCCAGTTCAATGTTGACAAGATGATGAGGTTGTATCGAGTTCATCGAGGAACACTTGAAAGTCCTTGTCCCCTACTTGCTGAACACGCTGAATGATCCCAAGGTGAGTTGTGCAAGACGCGGATACTCTGTCTGCCTGATAATTCTTCGCAGCCTCTTGTCCGTTCTATCACATGCTGGACGCTAGGTCGTTATGCAAGTTGGTGCACACAGTCAGCATCCGAAGATCATAAAAATCGTTACTTCATCCCTACGATGGAAGGAGTATGTGTGTAACATGGATATTATCCTTCGTCGGCTCATGACTTGACTAGCTTCTTCGGATGGTGTTGGACGACAACAAACGGGTACAAGAGGCTGGTTGCAGTGCGTTTGCAACCCTCGAGGAGGATGCGGGCATGGAGCTTTGCCCCTACCTTGAACCGGTCCTGCGGAACTTGGTCTTTGCGTTTACAAAATACCAGCACAAGAACATGCTCATTTTGTACGACGCCATCGGCACTCTTGCAGACGCTGTGGGGCGTGCACTGTCAAATCCACAGTATGTCGAGATATTGATGCCCCCACTCATTGGTCGATGGAACAAACTACAAGATGACGACGATGATTTGATCCCGTTACTCGAGGTAAAACCCTACTCAATGATACGGTGCGCTTTTCGCTCACACGTCGCCCAGTGTCTTTCTTCTGTTGCGATCGCGATGGGTCCTGGATTCGCGCCATACGCGCCGTTGATTTTCCAGCGATGTGTCAATCTCGTTCACCAGTCGCTCCTCCGATACCAATCCTACCAGCAAAATCCGGAGCTAGATGAGCCCGACAAGTCTTTCCTTGTCGTATCGCTAGATCTCCTATCAGGTCTAGCACAGGGTTTGGGCGCCAATTTGGAACCAGTCATTTCGCATACGCAACCTAGTCTTCTTTCGTTACTTACTGTCTGCTTGAAACATCCACAAGCACCTGTGCGTCAGTCGGCCTATGCACTTGTCGGTGATTTGGCGATGGGGTGCTTCGGCCTCCTGCGACCACACCTTCCTGCCGTTATGACAGAACTTATCCTACAGCTCGATCCTGAGCCAAAGGTAGAGTTTGTCAGTGCATGCAACAATGCCGCATGGTCTGTGGGTGAAGTAGCATTGCGCTATGGAAGAGGTGAGACTTGAAGGGTCTCATACATTTATCGCCCATTCATTTCCCGTTTTTGTAGACGATCCCGAGTTCCAGCAATGGGTCAATCCTTTGATCGCCCGTCTTATTCCCATTTTGCTACACCCCAAGGCACCGCGTAGCCTCCACGAAAATGCTGCCGTGTCGATTGGGCGGATCGGTCTCATGCACCCGACCCTTGTTGCACCGCACCTACCAGAGTTCGCTCAGGCATGGTGCCAGGCATTGTATGAGATTCGTGACAATGAAGAAAAGGATTCCGCATTCCGTGGTTTCTGTACGCTCGTGCAAACTAACCCCGCTGGCATCGCCAAGGTTGGTTGATAGTCTACCCGATTCGTTGGACAAGGGCTGATCATAACTATAGAGCCTGCTGTGGTTCTGCAACGCCATCGTGCGGTGGAACAGTCCTTCATCTGAACTCAACGCGATGTTCCAGCAACTCTTGACGGGATTCCGGAACCACGATGTTGCAGGGTGGCAGGCTCAAGTGACCTCATTCCCACAAGCCATTCAAGAGAGATTGGCCACTCGGTACGGGGTATAATCAGGTCTCTTGTCGCCAAGCTTCGCCAATAGTATCTTCATGATCTCATGCACGACCCACCACCTCTACGACCCGAACGAACCCCCCTTGTACTGAAGCGACTCTGTTGTCCCGTGTCGTGTCGACCATTGATTGGATTTGTTGTCTGTCCTTTCCTCTTATTCCCTTTTCTTACGTAGTATTAGTAGCGATAGCATTTCATTCCGACCCGTGCGTTGCCATCTGTAGTTACACATAGTTGTTCGTAGTTGCCAGCGGTCACCGAACACCTAGTTTGTTCGAAACATACGTACATACCTCTCCGTCTCTGTTGTCTCGTCCTATCTCGCTCTGACTTGCTCTTGGGTCGCCTAGGTAGAAGTCGCTTTCTTACGCTCGTTTTCCCGTCCAGAGTTTTCTTTCTTCTCCACAACGACACGCACATTTTGTAGTAGATAGCAGTAGATACATTTTCGAGCAACGCACCGACACTTGGATATTCACGCGTACCGGGCACCACACCGTAGACGGATCTCGCATGTCCGAAAAAAAGACGCTTTTACAAAGAGGAAGAGAGGACGCGAAAAAAAACTAGCCCGCTAGAACCGCCTCCTGGACGCGTACCCCCTCCGATCGCTAAACGCGTCCATCCCGAGCCCGCCAAACGTCGACCCGCCGCTACTACTCGGCGCGGACGCGAACGCGCTATGCCGCAGCTGGCCGCGCAGCTTGTACGCTTTATAGCCGTACGCCCCGCCGACGCACACGCCCACCACCAAGAGCAGCTTGACGATGAACGCGAACCACGACGTGGGCTGGCGGGACGACGAGGGCGGGCGTCCGCTGCCGAGGCTGGACGCGAGCTTGTTGAGGGGGGCGTCTTTGGAGGAGAGTATCGCCGAGTGGGTCGTGATCGAGATCACGCTGCGGAGCGGGGTGAGTGGGGCACAAACGGACAGCGCGCAGACGTACTCGTGTGCGTCAAACACTTCGCCCGTCAGCGCGGACACGCCCAAAAACGGGTTCGCGGGCAAACGGAGACCGTCGACGCGGAAACAATCGGTCCAGTCGTCCCCTGCAGGGATGGTCAGTCGATCGACCCTGGGGCGAGGGTCGACGGGGTACGTACAGGCCTTGTAGTGGATCTTGACCTAGCGGGTGGGTCGGGTGAGCTCCGGCCGTCGATGATGCGGATGCCAGGGACTTACGTCGAGATACCCGTCTTTTACATACGTCACCTTTAGCTTGGTGATCACGTTGGTGCGTCGGACGTTGGCCTGCCCCACCATTCATCGCTAATCAGCCAGCGATCGCCCGAGAGGCTAAAAAGGACGCGAACCGAGCACGAGCCGATATTGTTCGCATCTCCGTCACGCTCGTGATCATAGGCCGTCTGGCCATCGCCGAGCATCGCCACGATGCGAGGGAACCCAAACGAATGCCGCGAATTGGCATAGCTACGGTGAAAAACGAAAAAATTTTCAATCGCCAGGTCGCTAGGCCCAAACGCATCGCTCACGTGTCGATGAAGATGCCCAGACCCTCAAACTTGTCTGCATCACATGCACGTCAGGATCCACCTCTCGTAAGAACGCGCGCGCGGACGGACCTTTGTTCCCAAATACGGGCCCGGGCTCTGTACGTTCCGTGGTGAGCCAGACCGCCATCCCATCGCCGTACAAGTGGCTCGACGCGCCCGAGATCTACGGCACGGAAATGAGTGGAGCGCAAGGGACGACCGCAAAGCGCGCGGGCGCAAACCTTGAACTCGATCTCCACGACGAAATTGGCACCGCTCAGCGGGAGCCGGGACCACAGCCATCCCTGCGGGAACGCGTCATCTCGGCGACCGTCGGACGACAGCGCGCGCGTGCATACGTACCATCTGGGACGGCGCGGCTCTCGTGAGACGGATGTGCTTGTTCGTGTTCTGGACGGGGTCAGGAGGCGTTCAAGGGGACGGAGAGAGGACGCGTACGACGTAGGCGTCTGCGCCAAAGTCCCACCAGCTGCGCCGACGTTCAATGTGTGCTGCCTCGCTCGCCACGTGCGCACGTACCGGT
>JBBPTU010000196.1:0-34553 GCA_038094295.1 Tylopilus aff. beelii | reverse complement strand
ACATCCAACCCCTTCGTGAAGAGGTCGAAGGCGTTGTCGAGAAGGACGGATGGTCAAAAGCCGCATTGGGAAAGATGTCCAAGATCGATAGCTTTCTAAGGGAGTGTCAGCGCATGGAAGGCATAGTCGTCGGTAGTCGTTCTTCCACTCATTCCTGGGAGACAGCCATCCTGATCACTTGACTCATTAGCATCCCTCGCACGGAAAGCAAGGAAGGATTTCACGTTCTCGGATGGTACGTTCATACCAAAAGGGACTACGGTCTCCGTGGCTTCCATGTCCCTCCACCACGACGCGAAGTTTTATGAAAATCCTGATGTATTCGAGCCGTTTCGATTCGCCCTCACGTGCGATGACGACGCAGACGGCAAGGGGCCAAAGCATCAGTATGCATCGACTTCGCCCGAGTATTTGGCTTTTGGACACGGCAGACATGCGTGGTACTACTACCTTTCATCTCGTGCACTCCGTACCTTCTGACTGTTGTGTCAGCCCAGGACGTTTCTTCGCTGCAAGCGAGCTAAAGTTGATGTTGGCCCACGTCGTCGTGACGTACGACGTGAAACTGGAGGACAACGGGGCGTGTCCGGTGAGCTGGCAGATTGCTAGTTTCGTCACGGCCAATCCCCGTGCAAAGGTCATGTTGAGGAACAGAGTCTAAGTGGGCATGTTAGGCTTCGTACACTGCCCAGACTAAGAAATAGCTTTGTCTTGAGCTTCGCGTGATCGGTGCGATATTTTACAATCTATTCGCGAACGAATGGTAGCGAAGCTGTGTCTCGATCCTCGACTTGTTGGGTGAACTGGTGTCAGTTTCGAAGTAGAATCGAGCAACCGGTCGAGAAAGGTTACAATATTTGTCGCACACAGGTGCTATGGTGGAGAATGTCAAGCCCAGCCGTTGGGTCCACAAGCTAACCGTTGTTCTTTACCTTGCGCTGGCATAATTTAAATGGCATATCTCTCTGCTCTAATCGGATCCAGCTTGAAGCTTGAGGTTGGGTCATGAAGGTATTAAATTCGTCGATCATGTCACTCACTACTGGAACTGGTGTTTAGGTGGACTATTTGCTTGGAGGCCTTGCTGGCGGAGAAGGAGCTATTGGGCGTCATCATCGCAAAGAATGTAACAACTCACCATGTAGTAGATTATAAGCATGCCAGAATGATCATTGATGTTGTCCATTCTGCGCACCTAGGATCCAGCGCTCGCCCAGTCGGCCACCAAATTCACGAAGGAGAGGGATCCTATTTAAATAGAGTTCAAGCAGGCACAACAGCCAGAAAGAAGACTTCGTGAGAGGTGGAGGTAATGGCTACCGGGGAAGGTTTGACGACTGCCGCGCCGCATGACTCGGAACTGTGCATCGAACTGCGGTGTGCAAGAAGCTCCGTACGGTGTTCAGCTGAGTATAGGCGGTGTAAAACTGACCTCGACCAGCGCGCACACGAAACGCGAACCCAAATGAAGGTGAATTCACTGTTGTACACGTAGACGTCGAACGGTACATACTATGGAAGAACAGGATAAAACAGAGAGTGCATGAGATCATGCCTCGTCCAAATCAGGCCGGCCTGCGGTCCTTGGTCAATGCCTAAAGCTTTGAAGACCCGACCACTCAGTCTGTGACGCGCTCAAAGACCCAACGTTGATTTCTGCTATTCTGTGGACATAGATCCATGTCAGTACCAGCACTCATATCCTAATGACAATCCCTACATTACGAACCGAAACCGAGACCTTGATCATGTATTAAAAACATTAGCGAGTACGTGACTCGAGACGAGTGAACTTACGCCGCCATGAACACCTTTTCTGAGGTGGATGGCTGTCGAATCTCCAGAATTTCCGATCCTGTTCTAGCAAGTGAGGGAACGAGGCAGGTGATAAGAGGAGAAAACGAACACGTAAGTGTTTCCCCTAGGTTCGATAGTCCAGGGAGTATGCCTGATACCAGGAACACAGACCAACGCGTTGGCGTTGGCGACGCTCAAAAGTAATTCCGAGTCGCCTGTACGACACATGATGTTGTAAGTTCCATCTACGACGAGAGAAACGATCCACTGTCCAGACTGGTGGTTAAGCGCACGCGGACATTGCTACAAGGAAGTGGTGACGGACTCTCTGAGAAATGCTGCGTCCATCCGATTGCTGCATCACAGCCGCGCACGTTCCGTCTTGGGAACAGGCGAGGTATAGGCCGTTGGTGCTGCTTTTGATGCGGTAAGTCCCATCGCTGATACCTAAAGGTCCCGAGTAGGGCTCCTCAAATGCACGTCCGGTGGCCTCGGCTCGCATGCCCTGTCCAACACCAACGGAGTCATTGGGTCGCGGAGGTGCTCCGTCATGCCCGTCTAGTGCAACGATGAGGCGAATGCGAACTGGACGGCAAAGGAAAACGCACCGGGGCACCGCTCCAGCGCGCGAACTTGTCCCCTGAGAGCCTCAATTTGCGATTGAAGGCTCCAGTTACAGGGTTGCGGAACGACATGTTGATTGACTAGATAATAATCGGAAACGATGTCATCGACGCAGTGCAAGGTTACTTTGTTGTCCGTATTGCCGATCGCGAGGCATCGACTGTTTGAGGAGAGTGCGATCGATGATACACGTGCTCGGCATTTGATGTCAGCGCTAATCCTGGAGAACGTGAAAGGATCCCAGAATCATGTAGGGTACGGTTGATTTCGGATGAGGCCGAAATCAACAGTTGATTAACTGGACCCCATCGATACCTCTCTACCTCGATTCGGTCATGACACAACAATCTTGTTCACCCTGTTGGCCTTGGGACTGAACAAGTCAGTGTCGGCTCGCATGACGAGACGAGGTTGCTGACGTTGGCCATCAGAGACGCCACGCTCCTCGGCCCGAACATCCGCCGACCGCATGTTCCGAACGTCCTTCCAAGCGCCCTTTGCCGCCGAAATGGTGTGGGAAAGGTTTTCGTGGAAAAGGTCGTACGTACTACATGCTTATCCGAGCGTTCGTCTTTCTCTCGTTGATACGCAGTTTCAAAGGTCCGCAAGTATGTCTCGTGTTGAACCGCGCAACGTACCTGCTGTCGAAGTGTGCTAGGATGCAACGAGATGAAGAATACGGGACGTGTTCACTGGACGCGTTCGTGCAAGCGAACGCGCACAGCACGAGCGTCGAGTACAACGACGCTACTTGGAAAGCTGCTCGTGGGAGTCGCTAGGATTCCCAGCAGTGACGTGCCATCCCGTGTCCGACCTGCCACATCAATCAACGAATCAGGGAGTGACCTTTGGCGCTCCCGTCTCGAGTCCTATCGCTCTTTTGTTGTAGTCTATGTTATATATCGTTCTGTTTGTCACCGACAATGTAAAGTACGTATACGGTGTGTCCGTTTGTCGGAAGTCACATTCCTTGTTTTTCTTCAATTGCTTAATGATACACGCACATTGAATCCGCCAGCTAACTGAGAGGGACAAACAGTCCGACATGCTTGATCATCGACAAACACCACAGTGAGGATTCGCCGTGTTTCGATTCTTCTGATTGAACAGAATGGCTATGTGAATGCTGCATCTCGATGAACCATATCCAACACGACCGGCATACTTCCGTACAAAGAGCGACGCGTGTCGCAAGGCTCAGGGAGGGTCCGTGTCTGTCTGACTCCCTCGTTCTGTTCGTCGACCCTAGGACCGAAGTACGCGATACGGGAGGGCTCAGCCTACGGCCTACTGATCCTGCCCACAGGTAGCGTTCCACGTTTCGTCATGGTATTCGACGCTCACGCTCGCAAATGCGTCCAACGAACACGATCCAGACGCCCCGTCCACCCTGGTCCGCACACAGAAAGACAGGGGAAGCGTCTCCCCGTTCAACACGAGGCACACTTGTGGACCTCGGAGACTGTCCTTCGTTTGCTCGCACGACGATCCGCGCACGATCCCTCGCACCTTTGCTCGCACGCGAATCGCTCCCAGACCATCTGCGCAGAGAAAGGCGTCCGACGGGACGTTCTGAACTTGCGATGCGTGAGCGGACGGTCTGCCGACGGATCGAGGAGCACAGCGTCTCTGCGACGATGGCTGTCAATCACGTCGCATCGTACACACGAACACCGAGTTGTTCAGTCCCAAGGTGGACAGCGCAAGGAGTATGTTGAGTTTATGGGCGAAATCCAGGTGGAGACATTGGCGTCCTCCATCATATCGGACAAGCTGCCAAGCATGATCAGTCCCATATCCCAGCATCGTGCATGGCCGAAGCTTACCGTTCGATGGGCCTCTTAATATAGAATGCTCCAGGTAGAGGACCAGGGTCACCTCTCGATGCATGCCCACTATATCTGTCGAGAAGCAGGTCGACCCTGTATCTGCGGGCACGTAAATCACTTTGGTGGAAAACCGTGGCACGCACTCACTCTCGACCAGCCAGTTCGGTTACCGTAAACACATCACACAACGATGACTGGTTCCGGGCAACCAGGTCATACGGGCACGCATACAAGGCACCCCGGATGTCGTCCAGAGAGAACCCGACGCCAGGGACGAACTCGTTCAGTCTCTCCACGGTTGGCGGGACGTATTTCTCTTCCCACTTTCTGGCCACCTGCACAATGGTCATCAACGGTCTCCAGGACCGGTCGTACGTCACTCGCCTTGGAGGGTCCCTCATAGGATAGCTTCGGACAAGCGTGCCACGGAGCGAGTCAAGAAACCGGATCCGTGAAATTGTCCGTCGTCAGGTACTTGATCTCGTCTGCCTTGCGACCGAAAAACTCTTGACTGAAAAAGTATGCCGAGTCGATCACTCTCGGAACCGTGGTCGATGCTACCTCGTCTGTCGTGAGCGTCAGATAGCGGAGAGCAAAACTAGACATCCCCGCGTCAAAAACGACGTCCGCGATGCAAACTGAGACGTACGAACGCGACGCCGTGGTCAACGAGCTCCTTGCGTCCGACGATGAGGGCTTCAGGAGTCAGGTTGAATTCGTACCCGTCGTTGAGAAACGCCAGGGAATAAGGAAGGTCTACGGTTCGGATGCTTTGTTTATGGTATCGATCAGCTTGAAAACGAATTTCTGGTGTTCGAGGGGTCCACGGGAACCACGTCAGTACAGCTAGAGTAGAGAAGATGTCGGCGGTCGGTGAATTATTATGTGCTGGGTAACGAAGACTCACAAAAACGACTCAGTCCACGGTTCATCTGGCAGGCGGTAGTCGAGGAACCTGGATTCGGAACCGGATGCGTCTTTCCGCGATGGGGGCCAGGCTCGCGAGTTCTCCCAGACCATCGCTGACAATATTTGGTCATTTGACTGGTTTGCTACACCGCCGTGCAAGAGCAGTAGAGATATATAAGTAGAGAGGGTTCCATCGGAGGAACATGCCAGTACCAGCCCGCACCGGGTTTTGCCGGCGCTGCGACGAAATTTCCGTCTCTACCATTCGGCGCAAAGTCCAAGTTCACGTTCTACTGTGCTTTGCAGAAGAATGCATATAAATAGAAGATGACAGTACTCAAGCTCTACTCGGTGACGGACGACGCCAATGTGGGTACCAACTGGGAGTAATACACTGATCTGGTTGGCAAGTTGCGAATCCGAATCATATTTGCAAGTGCGTGATTTCCTTCGGAATCGACATATTAATGTAGTCAAACAAACAGTTCTAGCTTGCGAAAAGCAAAGGGGCCTCTTCCGAGCGAGTCCTAAGCTGTCTGACATGCCAACGGTGGTCGTCCCTTAGCTATGTCGCTGCTGGTGTTGTCGATGCGCTCGTACTTGGTACGATGCTGTCACCATTCAAAGGCACGTCTAGACGTTCGTGTTCGTCTCAATCCCTGTTCATTTTCCCAGCTCGATGCCACACCCACCGTCGGATCGGGTGGCTGGTTAGGCGCATGGCAGACCAGCCTCATGAGCGCGACGAGCGCGACGGTGGTGACACAACAAGGATATGATGAGGTGTGTTTGTTACCAAGCCCCATCGTTTCGTGGATTTCACGTGGATGGTCTCAGCGCAAGTCAGTGACGTTCAAGAGCGCCGCTTTCGTGGCTTGTCGTGTTTGGCAGTCGCAAGCACGTGGAGGAACTGTAGCGAACCCCTGTCAATACGCTTTCGTTCGCGGAGGTGCTGAAAGATGTGAGCGAGCGGTTTCTGTTCGTGAGAATGACTTGCAGAGTGTGCTATCTACAGCAACGAAATTCACCACAGTCCCTACCACACTTCGATCGTGTTCTCGCAGCTGACTAGAAACATTGGCATCTTGTATTCTGAAATGAGAGATGGACCGTCACGGCATTTGATAAAGTGCTGGATCTCAAAGGAAATGGCGAGTATCATCCCCATCTCTGCGCGATATTAACGTATTTCCGAAATGTTCAGAATGGCAGAGTGTCCCAGTGCTCAGTAATATACAAAAGATAGTCTGCAGAACGAGCAACAGAGTATCCGTCGGGCTTTCGTTGTGAGCCTTGCCCATGATGACCCTCGTCTTTACTAGCGCTCCAGGCCGTAACCCGGACTGGATCGATCTCAATGCTCGTTATACCACCAAAATCGTTGCGAGGAGCTTGATCGCTATCTCCGAAGTGACTGAAACTGAAAGTTCTTGAGGCTACATACGGACTTAGGTTTTCATATTGTCATCAGCGTTGTCACCTAAGTGTTCCTGAATATCGACAGCATCAACTAGCGTGCTAGGAAGCTTCCTAATCCGATAATCGAGTTCCGCCAAAAGTACTTGAATGAATGAGCATGAATGGCTTGACGAATCTGTCAGTTAACCTCATTTACATATGCGGTTGGGACTCATCTCTGGTTTCTGATAGAATGACCTTCTGTCTTGGTTGGTGGATGGAGCAAAGGGCCCGGAGTCGACAATAAATCATTGACAATTCGCGTCCTGGTCGTCGACTTTCAGGCTATCCACGTGAGTTTTGATGTTGCCTAATAGACTTACCATGCTCAATCCCTCTGATATTGTGCCAGTAATCTTCTCAAGTACGTATGGACTTTGTTGCTACCTGAACTGGTTGGTTAATTACAGAGCCTCGCGTTTGCGCTTTTCTATCTTGCAGTTAACCCTCAATATCTCCGACCACTTCGCGAGGAGGTAGAAGACATCGTGGGGAAGGAGGGATGGACGAAGACTTCAGTGGGAAAGGTGCGAAGGGTAGACAGCTTTCTCTGGGAATGTCAACGCATGGAAACCGTCAACTTTGGTATCATTTTCGATTGTAATGATGATACATGACTAACCAATCTGCCAATCAGTGACTTTGCAACGCAAGGTTCCGAAAGACTTCACACTGTCGGACAGCACATTTATACTGAAAGGTACCACGATCCCCGCAGCCTCTCACTCTATACATTTTGACAAGACGGTCTACAAGGATGCCTGCACATTCGAGCCTTTCCAATTCGCCCACCTAGACGAGGATGACAAGGGCGAGAGTGTCAAACACCAGTTCGTCTCGCTCAGCGCCAACTATCTGGCCTTTGGCCACGGTCGACAAGCGTGGTGCGTCCCTACCGTCTCCGAGCCCGACGAAACGCCGACATGTCACAGTCCGGGCCGGTTCTTTGCTGCGACAGAGTTGAAGACCATGCTGGTGCACGTCATGACGTCGTACGACCTTAGACTGGAGGGCAGTGCAACACGTCCGCCGGTGTTTCGTTTTTCGACGGCCAATCTGTTTGATCCACATGCGAGGGTGATGTTTAGAAAGAGGGTCGACTGATTGCTCCCGTTGTCCCAGTCTTCGTATTGAATGTTCTGAATGTTTTAGTGCTATTTCGACAAAAGAGCGTTTTGGATTGGGTATCTAACCTCGTGTGGTCCATGCGAATGGTTTCGTCGATCGTCTGGCATGCACAGCAGGTGCGTCTCGTGGAACTAACAGCGACTCACCTCTCCTTCGGTTTGTGGCATGACATGCTCCTATTAACATTCATCAGAACCTGTAAGTCACCCAGCGATATTATATCCTAATGCTCATCCTACCATTATTGCTGCACCCGCGCCACCCTGCGCTTTCCAGTTGCACCACCACCCATGGTGACCCATTCGATAATTGCCCGATGGTCGGACAGAAACTTTGCAACTCTTCCGACAACGTAATTCGGACGGAATGGAACGTCCTGGCTGCCGCCGGAAATAATCACACCGAAATCATACCTTGCAGCGTGCCTCGTTCGTAAACAAACCACGATGGACGGCGATTGTGGAAGATATAGTGGCCCATTCGCAACCGGTGCGGGCTCCCGAGTCACGTTTATGCCGTTTCAATTGAGACGGGGTCCGCGAGTGTACATACTTGAAGGGACACCGCACGCCCGAGATCGTAAACAAGGACTGTAAGCGTGACCTAGAAAGACACTGCTGTGCCAGTAACAGTTTCTATAGACGTTGGCTATGGACCCAGTGCCGTTAATGCATCTCAACTTGACCTGCTACGCGGGAAGAACTGCAGACGTGATGGTAGCACGGCTCGGGAACAATGGTCTGAAACGCGTCTGGATGACGAAGGGAAGGTGAGAATCACCGAATGTTGCCAAAGATGGAAGGAAAAGATGACAGCTCAGCCCGTTACTTCCCTACTCGTGACTCGGGTCAAGTCTGCGATATATACTGTGAGTAACCTACTACCCTGGGGCCCGTAGCACGCTCACCATGGATCATTTCAAAGTGTCAGAGCTCGTGCCAGTCAACATTCGTTATGGCGTTGCCAGTATCATTGCATTCGCCGTTATTGCAAACTTGAAAAGGTCTCAAGGTCCCAATGTGAGAGATTACTTCTCAGATGCGACTTCCTCGCTGAATGTATGCTACTCAGCTCGATGCAATCCCAGCTGTCTGCCCGAGTAGTTGGTTTGGGTCCTGGTGGGCGGGTCTCAAGTTTCTGACGAACGCTCAGAGGATCATACAATACGGCTACGAAAAGGTAAGCTCGAGTCATTCTAGTTGAACAAAGTGGGGACTCGAACTCTGTTCTTGCAGTACAAGTCCGCGCCATTCAAGGTCGCAGAGCCAAACCGATGGACTGTCATTTTAAGCAGCCATGCGCACGTCGAGGAACTGGCAAAGGCGTCCGACGAGGAGTTCTCATTTCTAGATGCAGTGAACGATGTATGCATCCTTTTTTTCGTGAACTTACCTCCTCTCAACCGCATACCCTCTTCAGCAAGTTCAGACTGAGCATACGTTGGGCCATGCAATCCTCTACAATCCTTATCACATTCCCGTTATTCGTAATCACCTCACTCGAAATCTCGAAGTCCTGTATCCAGAAATCAGAGATGAAATCGTAACATCCTTTATAGAGGTTCTAGATCTCAGAGAAAATGGTGAGAAATTAAATCCAATGATCATATGCCATAGACTCGCCTGGAATTCCATAGAATGGAAGCATTTACCGGCGCTGGGTCTCGTTGAAAGGATCATCTGCAGGACAAACAACAGAGTATTTGTTGGTCTCCCGTTATGTACGCTCCTTGCTAATCGCTACTTCCGTCACATCCCATAATTGCGTTCATGTAGGCCACAATTCAGATTGGATAGATCTCAATATCCAGTTCGCTATGGATGTCATGACAGTTGGCATTATGGTCGGGTTATTCCCCAAATTTATGCGGTCGTAAGTTAATGCCCCTTTTCGATTCGTGCACGTGTAGGCCTGACATTCCAAAAGATTTGCCGCTCGTTTCTTGAAGAGAGTCCCTCGATGTATCACGCGCGGTGTGAAGTTTCTCGGTCCGGTCATTGAAGAGCGACGGAAATTCTTGAGAGAGTACGGGACTGAGTGGGATGAGAAGCCAGTCCGTTTCTTCCGCTGTCGACGGGAGGACACTCAGGCTTACCTGATTGATGATAGAATGATCTTCTTTCATGGTTGATGGATGAAGCAGAAGGCCCGGAATTATCCACAGAATCTTTGACAAGACGTATATTGGCATCCAACTTCACAGCTATTCACGTGAGTTTTGCCGTGAACCTGGGATAAATGCTTATTGCTGAGTTGTTCCATAGACATCTGCCAACGTAAGCACGGACTGGTGGCGATCTTGTCCCAATCTGATGTACATACCCCGTGGCAGTCTTTTGCTCAGATGCTCCTTTACCTTGCAGCAAATCCTCAATACGTCCAACCCCTTCGTGAAGAGGTTGAAGGCATCGTTGAGAAGGACGGATGGTCAAAAGCCGCATTGGGAAAGATGTCCAAGATCGATAGTTTTCTTAGGGAATGTCAGCGCATGGAAGGCATAGTCATCGGTAATCGTTTATGCACTCGTTCCTGTGAGAGGGCCATCCTGATCACTTGATTCATTAGCATCCCTTGCACGCAAGGCAAGGAAGGATTTCACGTTCTCGGATGGTACGTTCATACCAAAAGGGACTACGGTCTCCGTGGCTGCCCATTCCCTCCATCACGATGCGAAGTTATACAAAAATCCTGACACATTCGAGCCGTTCCGATTTGCCGTCACGTGCGACAATGACGCAGACGGCAAGGGGGCGAGGCATCAGTATGCGTCGACTTCGCCCGAGTATTTGGCTTTTGGACACGGCAGACATGCATGGTACTACATACTACCTTTCATCCTGTGCATTCAGTACCTTCTGACCATTCTGTCAGCCCTGGACGCTTCTTTGCTGCAAGCGAGCTAAAGCTGATGTTGGCCCACATCGTCGTGACATACGACGTGAAACTGGAGGACAACTGGACGTATCCTGTGAGCTGGCAGATTGCTAGTTTCATCACGGCAAATCCCCGTGCAAAGGTCATGTTTAGGAATAGAGTCTACTGAATGAAAATGCCATATGCCAGTGGGACGTAACAGGGCCAAGCTAGCATGACTGGTTGGCAGTGGCTGCTGTAGGGATCTCCCCTGATTACGCAGTATGGCTAACTAGGGCAACGATGTTTCCATCTACATTCGGTAGGTCAGATGGAAACCTTCTCATAGAGGGACTTAGTTTGGCACTGATTCTATACCACCAATTAACAAACAGATCCAAGAATGCCCTCTTACTGTAACAATCTGGTATACGAGAAGCTTCAGTACGCTGCTCAGCGAACTGTAATATTTGAAGAGACTAAGTACATACTGAGTTACGAATCTGAGAGGTCAAGTTCAAATGCTACTGATGGACTGTTGCGATCTCGACGCTCCAGACTACATACCCTCCCGAATAATGTTAAGCGTCAAAAAGTAAAAATTAAAGAAAGTCTGGCAGGATTGCCAGGATGAACATGAGATCACCATCTGTTCGGCGCAATTGGAGATCTCAAATTCACATTGGCATGCCTTGTTGACCTCAACATGACGACAATGCGGTAGCGTGACCGTCGAAGGTGGTCACAGTAGTACGAGGGCTCGAGTAAAAGATGTTTCAATCCCCGCTGACTCTACGACCTCCCTTTATAAGCCTGATGCCCATTGCCCAAATCAGACAACTGTTGAGGAGCATAATCAGTGTGTGCTGCCCATCATGGACTTGCCCGATGGGAAGGCCATTGAGATCCCTCGTGGATTAGTCTAACTGCCATAGTGGCGACCAGTCTAAGGTTATCCGATAGGCGTAACGACAGACCACAGCTCCCTACTGATCAATCGATCATATTCTAACTGGTAGCAAATTCAAGGAACCTTGGCTCGTGCTCGATCATTTTTGCCTGTCTATGGCATTCGATTCCTGTTCTTTCGCATCAAACGACCTTCTGATCTTGTAACTGGGCGGTGGACCCGCTGCTGGCCTGCTGCTCGAGCCACTTCTTCGAGCCTGACCCCCTCTCCTACTTAGTTTGGCAAACCAGAAAAATCGCTATCCCCTTACTATCGAGTCGAAAACATTATTAATGCGTATTGTGGTGATGCATAAATAGAAGGTTAATTGAGCAGCTTTTGTCTGATTCTTGTGGACAGCGTAACGTGGATCTTGTGATTGGATGTGAATACAGCACAGCCACTACGGAAGGAGCCGGAATTGTTGAGAAGCCATTTTGAACGCAGGCCATCCACAATTCTTCGCTCCCCGACCAACATGCGCATCGTGTCCTCCGTCCTCCGCGTGCGCCCCACCGTAGCCCTTCGTCGAGCTGCCCCCGCTCTCCCCACTGGAATCCGTTTCTCCTCGTCGGACGCACACAGTCAAGAAAGTTTCGAAGCTTTCTCAGACCGCTACGTTGCCTTCTTCCAAGGCGCAGAAGACCTTTTCGAAGTCCAACGGGGTCTGAACAACTGTTTCGCCCACGATCTCGTTCCATCCCCGAACGTCGTCGAGGCTGCTGTTCGCGCAGCACGGCGTGTGAACGACTACGCGACCGCTGTTCGCATATTCGAGGGTATCAAGGAAAAGGTGGAGAACAACCAGCAGTACCAGGCATACTTGGACGAGCTTAAGCCACTTCGGGAGGAGTTGGGTGCGTTGTTTGCTGGTTCCATTTTTTTGCTCTTTTTTGGAGCTGACCTTGGTGGTCGGCATGTCCGTCAGGCATACAAACAAAAGAGGAATTATATTCTTCGTGAGGGTGGTCTGCTAGTTGGGTGGACACACTTGCCGAGTGAGTACTAGTATTGTTGTTGTTCTTCGTGGAACCGATATTTATACTTAGGAGCAGTAGATGCAATCTTTGGACGGCTGTTGTCGTATACTTGCCTTCATTTAGTCCAAAATGCCATGGAACATGCTTTAGCTGAAAGTGGACAGTCTGTTCTTGCATAATGTCTAGATGCATACCCGAAGTATCCCGGTACAGCATTGGGTCAACAATCCGAAATTAGATATCGTCCCGGCGAGAACACGTTCGCAGTCGTGCGGATGGGTCAGTTCATCTTACTTCAGAATGACTCCGACTCTAGCAGAGTGATAAGTTGTGTCCCACGCTGTATGGTATCTCATCCTCCTATTTCTTGCCCGGTGGGAGGAGGCGAACGTCAGGATGCTCAGATAAGTACTCAGTGTTCAGGCTGGCATGTGATGCTCTCACTATTATCTATTCCATGTTTGTTGTTCACCCACGCTGACCTTGATGACCGCCTATTAGGACTGGCAGTGCCATTCTATCAAGGCTCCTGTTAGCATATCTGCTATCGAGTCAGAGGCGTTTGTATGGCGAAAAGTAGGTCGCTGGTTGCCATCACGAACCCTCTCGTGTTATCAGTTGATCATGACGCGGAAATGGACTTCTGAGTAGATGTACCGTATTCGTGCCATTGTGTCCCTTTCCGGCTCTGATCAACGATAGTACCTTCCAGCATATATCCCCTCTCCATCCGCAGGAAAGACTTAATTTCCGTGTCGGCCGTATCCTCCAACCGTGGCCTTCAAATGGCTTGTAATCGAGTTCCCAGACGGTGACCTAACGAGCCTGTACATGGCTTATCCCGACTGATGAAAGGATCTCCCCGCCTAAGTTAGCTTTATCACTTTAGTTCTCCCCGGTCGCTGGAGCCCTGCGGCGAGCTTCCAAGTGTTCGACATTCGAGTGTCAAAACGTGCTACCTTTGAATCTCTCAAGTCCAACTACCATATTGAGGTGGTCTCGGTTTTGCGTGACTGAGTTGCTCGGCTTTTACAAGCTGCCGCTTCACGCGCAACGACAGGGTCAGCGCTCTAGTCGCTACCAAGTTGTATTGCCCTTATCGTCGCTCGAAGCGATGTGAGATATGACGGGAGAGTCGGCTACGCACGTCGGAGCGCGTCGCTATCATTTGCGTCATCGTCTCGCTAGTAGCTCGTGTAAATGAATTAGAGAAGGTGGACGGACGACCGGCGGACGTAAAAGGCTCTCGTATCATTGTTCTCTTCCTGCTCTTCTTTTGATATTCTCCCCCGCTGCACTATCTCACTGTGGCGTGGTGGTCGGCGCCTGCAGATTGCGTACACGAAGCATCACGACATATCATATCTCCGGTTTCCTCCAGGAACCAAAACTTGGTTTATCACCTACGGGATCTCGTCACCGACGCGATATCGGTTTCATGGTCGATTCGCGCGCGCCAACGACGCGTCGCGTAATACCCGGTATATGTCCGCCCGGCCTGTTGGTGCTCTGGGAGTGATACATTTCCGCGGACGCCGGAGTACAGTAACAATAGGCATGAGCAGGCGTGCCAGGGGACCATCATAGGGCTTGGTCGACTCTGTACGCCGTGACGTCGTTCACTATGGACGGATAAGTATCGGTAAGGGGACGCGTTACCTTGGTGTTGAGATTACCGCTACCCTATCTCACATTTTTCACGACGCCTGAGACTGCGATCGTGATCTTGTCTGCCAACCACAATCTATTGAAGAGCGTGCCCTGTGGCGCTGGATTTGGTGTGCGCGACAAACCTTGAAGCTTGACGCTCCGACGTGTCACGCCGGCCACTGCGGGGTACGCGACGCCTGCTCCGCCACCGTCAGTGGCATATGTACCGTGGAAAGCCTTCAAGGCCAGATCTGCATATCGTCAATAATTAGTCAATCAGTCAGTTCAGTCAATTGGTCATCCGTAGACATCCTACCCAGGATACCCTCAAAATTCAGCATTCGATGCCGTTCCGATCGGCCGTCGATCATGAAGACCTGCATGTCTATAGTAACCCCGGTGGCGTAGAAAAGTTACAGGATCAAGTGAACCTAGGTGCGTACGTCTCTGCCGCCATCCGGGGGTTTGGAGGGGAAGACTTGAACGGTGCCACGAGTGAGCACTGGCACCGATTGTCAATAATGTTGCCCGTTCACCAAATCATGGACATCACCCAACCCATCAAAGTTGATCATTCACGTGGCCCCGGCATGATCGATCGCGTGGCACGAACAGAACGAAAGTCGGCCTCCAAGCGTGTTCTGCTTCCGCTCATTCCCTAACGACTTGAAGATAACCCACAGATAGCGGACGTTCTTCGGGGCCAGGGCATATCCGTGTACGGAGAGCGGCGACCAGGGATCGTGCAGATAATCGAGCATTGGGTGTCCGGGATATATGTTGGGATCACGTCGGAGCTAGGCTCGGGCACGCTCGGAACCGACTCGGAGGGTCGTGACTAAGTCGGAGGGGGTCGTGGGTCACTGTGGTGCCGGGACACAGGAAACGGGGACGCGCTTTCTAGATCTCGAGGCTAGCCACGTCGCAGCCTCAGGATGTATAATCCGGAGGAGGCAATGCCCTTGTTCCAGTGCAGGTCAATTAGCCTCGACCGGCAACTGCCGAGTTCGTTAGTGTCGGTGGCAGGTCCAGACCCCCGGGCCGCTGCGCCTCGACCCAACGGCATGCCAAAAAACACAAAAAGCAAAACTGGGGTGTCTCGTTCCCGATAACGATGCCGATGCGGCCGGTATCATGCCATGTGTTTCGAGCCATATCGAGCGACGGCGGATGAACGATCTACACTTTCTGGTGACCGGTTCAAGTTCGACCGACTGGGCGCGACGGCCTCTTAGATCTAACCACACGTCAAGACTCGTACTCATTGGTTGAAAACGGACCTCGCTCTCGATTCAATTAGTCACTGACTCGTCAGCAAGCAGGTCCAGGACTGTGTACAAGATCACTCCATTCCGACTCATCTTCCGAGTCGTTACGGCGCCCTTCTTATCTAACCCTGAGTGGCCCATCCTCCCTCCTCCACCCGGTAGGAGCTTAGAAGCGCCCCAGCTAAAATTAAACCTTAGTTCAATGAAGAGCTGGTCCAGCCGGCTGTCGCGGAAGAAAAAAAAGTCTCTTTCTGGAAGCTTACGCTCTCACACGGTAAACGGGGCGCGCGAGGTGGCGATGCATCAGATCGTTCACCGTGTCTACGCTGAGACGCGTTTGACAACGTGTAGATAAGGGTGCCTAGAGCGGCGCGTCCCATGACATGGTAAACTTGGGCTCAAAAACAGGGGCACATGGAGTACATCAATCAGTTACGAGGGTCGCAATCTCACAGCAAGATAGATAGCACAATGGAACGAAGAAAGCGGGTTATGCCTGCTTTATGCGCCACGCGCCCAAACGCGGATATCGAATTGTCCGTGGCCATATGCTGCGTTCTTGGCAGGAAGTCTACTAGCCTGACACCATAAGACGAAACAGAACGATAATGGTGTGGAAGACTGCGCAAACGCGTCGCAAGTGCTTCTCTATTCTACATCGTCCTATTTACATCGTCCTATCTCCCTTACAAGACACCCATTCCTCGCAGACGGCCGAGAAACCAAGTGCTCCCGCTGCCATCTTCACGCAAGCCCGTCATCCATCTTGCATGCTAGAAAGTTTTCTCATTCTAAACCGCGGAATCGCAGGTGGTACTGACACGAATAACGAAGAGGAAGAGAAAAATATTATCCACCAATCCCTGATTATACGATAACAGCGTTGATTAGGGATCAGTAGTCTGCCATAATACTGGCGTTCTTACCTTTCTTACCTTTGTGTAATGTGGAGGAGAGTGGGCATTGTGATTATGCGTGTCCAACTTTGAAGGGGTGTTCAGAGGGCTTTAATATCAAACCATGTAACCACTGATATGATGTCAATCAATTGTCAGTGGTAACATTTGAAAAACATATCCGGGGGTGGCAATTTGAAGGTCGCACTATGTAGAAGTAGCCATATATCCAAGTTGGGAGAAATTTGTGACAGGTGGTGCACGAAATACGTACGGATAACAGGGTTGGTTCAGTGATTTGCATAATATGGCACGCTAAGGATCGCATCGCGAATTCAGGATCCCATCGAAACGAGAGCAACAACACCACGATCATCAAGGAATCGGAAGAAGGTGATAGTGTTTTACTGGAATAAAAAATGCACAGAACAGGTGAAATTGAAGGCCACATCCAAGTACGTACGGTTGGAAAACGAACGCGAGAAGTTTAGGTGGAAGGAACGATCGTGGTATGCAGCGGAAATAGGCATCATATGCGCTCAACGATCGTGAGAAGTGGTTTCAAAGAACATTTGTAGTGGGACACAATTGCGCAACGTCGGACACGAACGGCACGAGATATACAATTCCAAATTGTGGATTACAAATTGTGGATTGCGCCTGCTATCACCTTCGAATGTACGTGCGAGGGTGCAAAGCGGGGTGAGTGGGGAACTTGGAGCGATCTCCATCCTCGATGACGATGAGGGCTATTGCAGTAGGGAGGAATGATTTCCATTAGGAAGACGGGCTGTGGCACTGCGGTGCGAAAAGGCTAAGATGACTTTATGTCGAGAGCGGCGAGTGAGAATCTTGGAGCACGAAAGGCGACTCCCACGACTTGGAGACGCTGCGGACCGGAGGCAGTAGCGGCAACACAAGAGGGCAGTCGGCGCATTCCAAAAACGTCGTCCCGGAACAGGGCGGTGTGTAATGAGGCACGTGTGATTGGAAGGAGATCTAGACGATTCGAAATTGGAGCTTTCCATAACAGGAAACATCGCTTGGTGCCGATTCGGCGATCGAGATCTCGGAGGATAGCTGTTTTATGGACGAGATGGCGCTACATTTCAAAACCGCACGCCCGCTCGTCTCTTTTCCTCTCATCCTCTCGACGGTTAGATGGCCTCTTCGCTGTCTCGCTGCGCAGTGAGCATCCTCGCCACGCCACCCCCGTCGTCGTCCCTGACGTCATCTACAGATGTCTGTTTGCCCCCCCGTCCGTCGCTCTTTCTCTGACGAACACGGACCCGGCACGTTTCACTCTCTCGGATATCTCCCAAGGAGATCACGCGAAAATGTTTCGCGCAAGTGTCCTGTCTTCCATATTGTTCATGACGATGACGATGACGACGACGACCACTCTTCCTCCTTTGACGAGGGTTCCTCGACCCCAGTCTCCGCCCCTCCTTCCACCATCCGCTTTCCAACATCTGACCCTAGTTCCACGCGGTCCTCTCTGATATCTTCTTCTACTTCCACTCCGCGCCCCACCTCGCCACGTCCCCAGCTTATCAGAGGCGTGTCCGCTCCCATCCTCCTCCCAAACGGAAAACCACTCAAGCCCTCTCTCAAATCACCACCCTCTTCACCCGCCATGTTGATGCCCACGCAAATGCATCTTCGTGCACGCTCAGAACCATCCACTCCAAAAAATGTCCATTTTCCGGAACAGGACCTCGGCCTCGCCACCGTCCGCGTTTTTAGTTGCTCAGCTCGTCCTGCCGCACTTAGCAATCCTGCAATCTCCAACTGGGACGAGACAGAAACAGAAGGCGAGGACGCTCCGCCTACCAGATTCCCATTTCTTCCTCTTCCCCCCAGTTTTAATTACGAAATCAATAGGACAAAGTCGTCACCCCTCCCTTCCAAACCGTCACCTACTGCAAATTTACTCCTCGAGTCACTCAACCTATCATCGTCTTCGTTTTCGTCCGTGAGATCGGCCTCGAAACCTTTGCTTACAGGATCCATCCTCGTTTGCAATCTAGCATTTGAAAAACATGTAGCCATCCGTTTTACTCTCGACGATTGGCAAACTGTCAGCGAAGTTGGTGCTCACTATGTTGACTCTCTGGCGGTTCCACCAAGCCAATTTCTTCCCTTTCCACTTTCCGGGGACCCCAGGGGACGAGGTTGGGATCGATTCACATTTACGATCCGTCTCGAGGACTATACTCCATCGTTAAGCACACGTACTTTATGGCTCGCTACCCGCTACCGCATCAGTTCGGCATACCCAGAATCTGGTTCCTCTCAGTACGGTCTGGGCGGCGAATGGTGGGACAACAACGGTGGCAATAATTACCGCATCGGATTCAGACCAGCGGTTGCAACGTCGACTTCCTCTCGAAGCAGGCCCCGTCGGGAAACTGTGTCTGGTGCGTTTACATATTTTATGCCCTTCAAGAATAAGTCTTTACTTTGCGGAAACTAGCACCAATTCCGCCGTGTATGCAGCCTCCCATGACTTACAAGGAGCATGCCTTAGGTCTTATGATCCCGTCCGTCCCAGACAAGGAAGGGCAGCGTCTTGTGCCCCTGCGAACTGGAAAACTCAGTCTGTGCAATTATGTTCCGCCGACTGTTCGTGCCACACCGTCAATCTCGCTCCCTTCCGCAGATTCGCCGCAGACGACGTCGACAACCGATGCACGGTCGTTATCTGATGATGACAGTGCATCACCCGCGTCCTCGGCCCTTTCGACGCCCACTGTCTCACCTACGATCCTCCCGCGCGTCATCATCGGCGGACAGCCCGCTACACCAACCTATAGCTCAACTGAGAAGGATGACGACGAAGTCGTCACCTGCTCGAAACCTGGACATATTGCAGACTGGGATTGGTCAGCACCCAGCAAGCCGCGGGTCGAGGAGTTATCTCGTCAAAACGTTCCTGTGCCTAGCTCGGAACCGCGTGAACGACAGGGCAACGCTCCGTTATTGCCGGACAGAAAAGCTGTCAGCGACAGCAACTCACTATACGACGCCTTTGTCACGCAATGGTGTTTTGCGCGTGCACCTTCACCAGATCATCATACTTATGATGGTGGGATCATGACGTGATTTGGTGCTCTCCTTGCGTGACGCGTCTTCCATCTCTATCCTATTTACTTGATGCTCGCGATGCGGTTCTCGTGTATCACATCTCGTTTGTTATACTTGTATTTTCTTCGATTACCATGACTGCAACCTTTTCTCGTTTTCTACATGTAGTATCGTTATCTGTCTATGCCCTTTCTTTGGGATTCATTGTTACCCGTACATAGCATCTCTCGGACATCTGGACTTGTGTGCATCATGGTTTTTGGCAGCTCGGTTTCGAATACAGATCATCATTTCCTCCCTCTTTAGCGTGCCTGCAGTCCCTTGCCTCTACAGAGTGTGTCGTTTCTCACTAGGCCCCGGACGGTGAAGCTCGATCAGGTCTTCTTCAACGGGTGCTGTTCATTATGAGTGGTTACACCGTTCCGAGGCCCGATCGCCTTCTTCGAACGTGTGTCCCGATCTGATCAAGCTTCGCACACGTGTGGCCACTTGATCGTGTCTAGCTCGGGGCCTGCCGAATTACGAACATCTGATACTGATTGGCGTAGAATCGACGTGGCGATGCGCGACGCGCCGGGCGGGCGTCGATGCGTCGCGAGGTCGTGCAATTGTTCGGAACGTGGCAGCCGCCAGAAAGTCTGCCGCGGAGAGGATGGCGATGGCCTTGATCGAGGGTTTTGGCGCTGATTGATGGCACGAATTCGAGGTCGGTCGAGGTTGTGCTCAAATGACCATACGAGCGCTAGACAGGAGGGGGCTACGTTGCACTCAAAGATGTAGGAATCACCCGCTCACCACGACATTATGGACTCGGAGTTCCTGGACGGCGAGAGTGCGGGGGATGATGTGGTCAATGGTCATGCCAGGAGTCGGCGGACCGGTGCCGGTCGGAGTGTCGACCAAATACGGTAGTGTACACTTTCCTATGGTAGAGATTACATCTCGTGCACAGAAACCCTAACCTTCAAGTCGGCGCTCGAAATGTCAACGTTCAAGCTTCCAACGTGATCTCGGCCGACAAACCCCCCATCCTCTCTGATTAGCGAAGTCCGGTAAGCAACAGGACTTTGAGTGAGCTAGATACTTACACCATTGTGATTCGGAACTAACCCACAAGGCTTTCTTTGGCCCAGATCTTCCAGCTATGCTTGAAGGCCTTGATCCCGGTTTCATGGATGCCATCGACCAAAGTGGAGCTGCCAACGACAGTACTCATTGTTTATTGACTTATTGTTTATTGATACACTTCGCTCTCGCCACCAAGGTCAATGCAGGTGGGTCAATTATTCAAGTAAATTTGCCTATTTATTTCACTAGGTTGGGAGTCTGTAATCCATGACTTTACCAAGGAGCTGTTGCGTACGCTCGGTTTTGAAGAATGTCACTATGTATTGAGGTGGCATCACGCCATAGTACTTCTACATATTTAGAACCCACGTGAACAACACAAACCCACATATGTCTTGTCCATCTGGCATCAAGCACTCTTCTTGCTGTCCATAAAGACAGAACTGAGCTCAACATGAAATGAGGCTCTGGAGCATTACATATTGTCCTGTCCTGCTGGAAGTCGAAGTTCTTCGCTGAAATACTATGTAGTGCTTATTTATATTATATAATATGCTAAAGCTTACCGTTTGATGAACCACGGGCCGGAACTTGAGCTGTGGTGCAACTGTTTCCGCGTCTGTTCTACAGCTTGCTCTCCAGGGTATTTATGTATATCTATAATTACAAAGCGAGGTGAGTAACACCCATCCCGGAGGATGCCCCCCATTCGTAACCCTCTTGCGAATCCAAAGTTCGGCCTCAACGCTGCTGGCATAGCTGGGTTTCTGGGGGGAGACGAAGCCATCGCCGCGATGGCTACCGTCCACCTCTACAATGGCCGACGATGGGTTGGATGGTTCAATTCCCCAGGAAGTTATGCGGTCGCAAAGGCTCTTGGTAAAATAGCCAACACGCGCTTTTGGAATGGATTATTTCCCGGCCCCAGAGATCCCCCAGCAGTTTTCTTCGGTCTCGATGGAAAGGAGGGACCGGAATACGTTGCAGCCTTGTCTGCAACGAAGATGCGCACGGGGCATCTGGCATACCTGGCAATGGAACGTAGCAAGGAATTGAATCCAGAAACCTTGGGAGGGAGAGTGACGACTCCCTACGACATTACCTACCTGGCTATGGAGCATGTTGACTATGATACCTACGTCAAACGGCTTCCCCTCAAGAAGGCCCTCTGCGGACTCCCCATTATTGTCAGCCTTACGACCTGCGTCATGTGCGCGCTAGTCTACGACTGGTTCAGCTTCTCCACCATCTTCATCGGCATCATCTCTAATGGTTGCACCAACCTTGTCATCGGCAGGGGCAGACTCGACATCAGATCCGTGAGGGAGCCGTCTCCGGATGTTCCCCCGGGACACGGCATACTGATCGGCAAGGACGGAGTGATGGTGATTAAAGGAGACGAGCGGGACGTAAATGCCATCACGAGAGGACGCTTCGCTCTCGAGACAAATCCGTATCCAATGCAAGTGTTGGGAAGGTACCGGCAGGCCGGGAGTAAGCAACGTAACAGGTGGTGGCGCAAACAAAGTAGTAAAGACGGAAAGCAGGGTGACGAGGGGGAAAGATGTGAAACCGTGACTAGGGCGAAAAAACAGTCAGACGAGCAACAACCTGAATGCTACCAAGCGATTGGTGTATGCTCCCTTGTCCTTCTCATCCAATCCCTCCTCCAATTTCTCCTCATCCCGCAAGGAACCCTCTTCGGCCAGGTCATGTTTCTTACCTCACTCTGCGTCTCGTGGGTATACACCACGTATTTGTCCTCGTTAGAGAAGGAGAGGATACAGGCGCAAATACTATTCCAGGCACTCGGAAATCCTCAGATGCGCCGCTTTCGCGCTGGTACGAGGACGACGGCCGTTGTTTTCGTTTGTCTGTTGCTCTTCCACGAGGTCAAGGCGGAAGAGATTAGAAACTATTATATTGAAATTCTCGAGGAGCTTCTCCCAAATAAAACGCAGATTTGGATAGAGTGGAAGGAAAGAGTTGCAAACCAACTCGGGGACCTCGATGACACTACCTTGTCCTACTTGAAGGAGAACGATGGAGAACCACAGCTCTTGAAGATACTGCTTCAGGATACTCGTACAACGTTCGGAGAGTATTTCCGTATTCGCGATTACCTGCCTGTTGATTCTACCACTAGAAGTTGAGGGCTAATAATGTATGACATTGTTCCGCTTTGCTGTTATGGTACCTTGGTTGGGAACTTCCTGTTTATTGTTCGCGTTGAAGACCGTTGGGAAGTACTGTACCCTCGCCTCGATCGTTTACCATGTCCCTTACTCTCGTCATGTATTACTTAGAGTTCGTCGTACTAGAGGTTGTGTTCGGGTATGACAATACGAATGGTACTAGGCAGGAAAGCTGTGGGCGGTCGAGGATATAGGAATCGACCACTTACTGCGACTCGGATGTTATCCGGGAGTTCCAGGCTGAACGGGAGATGATGCAGTTATCGTGCATATGGGGCGCCGGTCGTCGACCAAACACCGTGACTGTAGTATATACCTTCCTGCAATAAAAATGAATCGATAGACCCTACCGGCGACACGTGTAAACATTGTCTACAGTACGTTCAGGTTACTACTGTAATCGCCTTTATTTGCTATGATACAGCGAGAATACATTCATTCTTCGATTCAATTCGACGACAGTTCACCGTCCACACGGTGCGTTTCCGTCAGCGGTGTTCCTTCGTGAATCTGTTCCTCAGAGGGACACCACTAAGCCTGTCAAAATAGCCACAGCGACACCAGTCATTGCCGCCACGTTTTTTACAGCAGCATTACGACTCGTCGCCGAAGGCGCTGAACCGGTTGCGCTCGCTGTAACATTGGTGCAGCTAGACGTCACGTTACTTGGAACTGTGGCGTTCGCAGATAGTGTCAAGTCAGCACACTGGCAGTTTCGTCAGTCCTGACTCGTCAGGTATGAATCATACAAGGCAAACCTGATATAGCGCGGTGTCACCACCGTTGTAGATCACCTGAATGGTCACGTTTGCTCCATCCTGGACACCGGGAACACCAGACGCCGAGATGTCGATGGGAAAGCAGAACTTTCCTTGTCCGCTTGTCTGGAAAAAGGGAACGACGAACTGATACCCTGACGAGGAATTGAAAGCAGAGAATGATGTCGGATCTTGCTGTGTGGAGATAATAACTCCAACTGGTTGTAGAAAAGGTACGGTTGGCCTGTGTGAACATGATATTGGTGAGGGAAGCCTACCAGTCCATTGCGGGTGTCCGCTGTTCAGGTCGATCACCGCATTTCCAAGAGGAAAAACTGTACGGTTTGGGACTGCGTTCGTATACCCATCTGCAATTACGCTGTTTCAGTTATTCGCTAGTCAGCAGAACTATCTTTCTTACCACAGAACGTCGGCTCTGAACTCGCAACGAATACACCTCTTGGCAAGGGATATTGGAGCTGAAAATGCGCACTTGCAACAGCAGCAAAAGTGGCTGCGACAACGACAGAAACGAAACGCATCCTGCGAGAAATCGCTTAGATGGCCAAGAAACGGTTCATCATTTAAGTCCTCTTGGAATCGTCTTGGCTTGCTCAAATGAGAACGACTTTTTCACTTGAAATGACAGTCTTATTTGGCCTATTCTAGCCATTGGAGCGCAAAGTGTTGTCTCGCGTCCAAGGGGTCCCGCGCCCCATCGGATTACCCTGCACGATGAAGCCATTCTGCACATGGTACAGGAACGCCGAGCATCATGTGCACCTGAAAAAGCGCTTTGACATTCCTTTTTCATGTTTGTCTCCCCACAGCCAATGCCAAGCAATAACGATCGATCCCTTGGCATGTCATCTTTCACCAGGGGTAACAGGTCGAAAGGTGACTGCCACTGACTGACCAATAGGTCCCTGACTCCCTGCCAATCGAGGCTCTTGCTTGCGACCAACGCAGTCAAGCAAAATCCCTCCGACACCAAGGCCTAGGAATGTATGCGGCAGTATGCCATGGAAAGTCATGCGGTGAGTAGACTGGATGGGTTGAATTATTCCACGTGGAATATCATGAGAGCGTGAACTGAGTAATGATACGTCGGCGCGTAGGAAGGCATCGTTGATCAGCCCGAGAATGAGTCTCCAGTGTCCGAGGACCACGAGAGTGATAAAAGGGTAGCTGGGATCGAGAAGGCGTCGATTTTAGACCGTTGAATTGTTAGCAGGTAAGAACTTGCCGAAATAACTCGACCACGATGCAGTTTCCAGCAGCCTGAAGACACTCCGTGGACCGCTGGAGAACCCCAGTATGACGCAGCGTTCCAAAGGCTATTTCACAGATCCGAATGACCGTGACAATGCATGTTTGGTTGTTTGTGCAGAATCCGGAGATAACGGGAGCTGGAGGAAAGGTAGGAGTCCCGAAGTGCTGAGTCGGACCCGGTAAATTTCGAGAAGTCTGGTGAGTTGCATCTCGGCAAAACCCGAGGGCTACTTGCTGTAGCCTTCACGAACAGTCCTACCAAGTACATGGTAGGACAAGATTTTTGGCAACTGAGCAGGGTGAAGGATATGTCCAACGACGGACGCATCCACAACGTTCAAGCGTGTTGACGGGGAGGCAAGGTATGTCAACTCAAAGTTTGTAGGGGACAGAGAATGCGCGGGAAATTTCAAATTTAGCAGCCGTCGTGGCCCGGGCCTCCCTATTACATAACTGCTCTCACTACTAGTAGTAAAGCAAAGGCTTCATGCGTTCAAAGATCTTTCTCTCTGAGGAGAGCCAAAGAACTTCGGGTCTAGAGATGGGCCCAAAGGGCAATGGTATCCTGATCGGTGCACGAAACCATTCCGTCCGGCCCGAGTTCCGACGCCATGCATCCCTGGCAGACCCGACTCGTCCACCAACTCCAAGAGCTCCACCTCGTCCGATGTTCTCTCCTCCCAGGCGAACACTTTTCCTTCGTGCTCCCAGAAGAGGACAACGCCGTATGGTCCTCCCTGCTCGACGCCTTTGCCGACGCCGGCGGCGTGACCCTGGCCGACGGATCTGACCAACTCGAAGACGAGGGCGGGCCCCCAATCGTCGCCTCGCTCGCGGACCCGCCTTGTCAAGCGCGCTTCGAGCTGCGCGTCGACGGCGCACAGACGTGGTTCGAGGTCGCGCTGCCGCGGTGTACGGACGCGCCCCCGGATGCCAGTGCCACCACGACCACGCCGTCGATCGCGATCAGCGTCCAGGGCGACCGTCTCTCCCGCGAGGCGCACGCGCGGTGGACCGCCCAGATCGGTGCGCGGATCGCCGAGATCGAGCAAGGGTGTGCGTGCGTCCTCGCGTTTTGGTTTTTTTGTCGTGCCTCGTTTTGCTCAGTCGCGTTGCTCGCCGCTGGTAGATTCCCGGCGTACGAGGTGCTCGCCCAGCTCACCGCTGCTCTGCACGACTCCGTGGCGCAAGCGTCGGGGTCCGAGTTGGGGGACGCTGTTGCTTCCTCTCCCGGCCCGGCCGCACCTCCCCCTACCCCGCACCACGCCCTCCTCACTTCACACCACCTCATCTCTCCCACCAAACGCCGCACGCTACATCACCTCGCCACCCAGCTCGGCCTCGCCGGGTTCGCCAAGGTCGGTTACCCGGGAATCATTTACGCCGAAGGGCCTCAGGAGGGCATCGAGGCGTTCGTGAGAGAGGTGAAAGGGATGCAATGGCTTGCGCTACGCGTGCGGTTCGTCGAGGCTGCGCCGGTGCCGGGCGAGGGCGGGGAGGGACTACCCCAGAGCGCGTCATGGGTCGAGGTGTCCAAGGTTGGTGAGGTGTTGGAGTTGATGAGGGTGCGCGGGAGGGAAGGACTCGTCACTGCCCTTGGTATCGGGGCGCCTTCCAAAGAAATCAAACGCTGACCCTGCAGTTTACCCTACGAGCGATGCTATCCATCGTTTAGCATTCATGTACGGATGTTGTCAATTCATTACGCATTTCTCCCTCGCGCCGTCTGACACCCAATAATTAAACTGAAAAGTCAATTGTATTCAGGTGATCGTGACTTAACGAATACATACAAGAATCGTCAACAAGAGGCATAGGGTCAAACACACGAGCAAGAAAAAAGAGGATGGATTTTAAAAATAAAAATTGGAATCGATACTCATCGGTGGACGGTTCCATCGTCTTGCGCGCCCTAGTACCTCCTGTCGTCATAGCGGCCGCCGCGGTCATAGTCGCGCCCAGCATACCCTCGGTCGTAGTCACGGTAGCCGCGATCATACTCACGCGGACGTTCGTCATAGCCTCCTCGCCAGCCGCCACGACCACCGCCGCCGCCGCCGCCGCCACCGCTACCACCTCGGTAGTCATAGTCGCGCGAGTAACGACTGTCGTACGGTCGAGGATCATAGGGTCGCTCGTCTGCAGCATGTCCTCAGGTCATATCACTATAGCAAACGAACGCGGACGTACTGTCGTAGCGCTTCGGCGGCCCATAGTAGCGACCAGGCGTGGGCGTCCGTGCTCGCCCACGTCGAGCCTGTCATCCCAATGATCAGCAGGCAAGAATATGTCGCAAGGTCTACACGTCACCTTTTCGACCGTGACGATTTTGCCCATGATTTCGGTCGCATTCAATGCAGTGATTGCAGCGTCTGCTTCCTCTGCGGTTTCCATTGTGACGAAGCCGAACCCGCGAGACTCGCGAGTATGAGGGTCGTACATGACGGACGCCTTCTTGACCTAGGGCGACGACTCGTCGTCAGCAAGTCCCAACCCCCGACACCGGAGGCGCGGACCCAAGAAAAAAAAGGAAACGAGACGATGACATACGCGGCCGATCTTTGCAAACGTCTGCTCGAGGTCTCGTGTGTCGACCTTGTGGCTGAGACCCGAGACGTGGAGGTTGTTTCCCGGGTTGTGACCGCCGCCATCGCGACCGCTGTGTCGGGTGTAGGAGAGCAGGGAGAGTAAAGACGGGTTATTGGGATGAGGGGTGAAGAAAGGCGGAGACGCACCCTCGGTCATCACGGCCAGGGCTCCTGCTGCGGCTGGAACGGCGGGGAAGCTCACCTCCACGGTCACGGCCGGGAGACCGAACGCCGGCATTCCAGCTGGGTTCGTCGGCGTGGGGTGGGCCACCGTTCATGTTTGCGTCCGCAGGGATGCTGATTCCAGAAGGCGCGATATCTTGGGTGTTCCAGGCTGAAAACAAAAAGACAACAAAGGGCACCACAAAGGGTTCGCAAATGGGAAGAGAAAAATATCAACGTTGGTTCATCGGCGGGTTGGTTCGGAGAGGAGAACAGGAGAGGAGCGGGAGAAACAGGGGGAGGGGTGGTGGGGGCGAACAGGCGAAACCGAAGAGTCGGAGAAAAAAAAATGGGGGCTAAAAGCAAGCATACGGTATCAGAGAAACGCCAGCCTTGAGCTGACCACCAGCAAAACAGTGAGAGAGAGATACTGAATCCCCAACGTCGTTTCAAACGGAAGTGCTGAAGCGCGGTGGGAGACCACGGAAAGTGGCGTGCTGGTACTACTGAGGCGGGTTGTTGCCACAGAAAACATCGAATGCAGAAATCGTCGTCGTCGTCGGGGCTGATGCTGAAGACGTACCGTCATCCATTGTTGAGTATCTTCTTGTCGTCGTGGTCGCCAGTGCTGAGCGAAGGAAAAAGAAAGGCGAAGCCGAGCAAGCGAACCCACCCCGACTAAACACGCACACACAAACGGGCCATCAATCACCCCGTGATGAATTAATACCCTGCAGATCAAACACCATGGGACTACCTTCTCGCAAAGAATGTTATACGGGCCGTTATTCAAATTCTGCTACTAGCCAAGTGCCGTCTCTCCAGGCTCCAGAGGAAGAGTGCCGAACAATGCCAAAAAAGCTCTCTGTGGTCACGAGGCATTAAGGGTTGTCAAACCCGAACTTGGTAACAAACCTTTACCAAAACCTTCAGCTAAAAGAATTCAAGAGTTTTAAGCTCCGACAGAATGATTGAACTGAGTGCCGCCGGTATTGTACACAGCTATGGCTGTCGTTAGCACAGCCACTGATTACATGAATAACTTGAAGCATGCACGAGCGGGGGCTAAGGGCATGGGGCTAAGGGCAACCTGGAAGGATATAAGGCTAGCTGAGTAGTTAGATAGCTTGATTTCATCATGTCACCCATCTCCGAGCATCAACTTTTGCTCAATGCTCTTGCTAGAGGTCGAAAACAGCTGGAACAGCACATATATAGATCAATTCTCCATAATGCCCTATCAAACAATGAACTTGACTCAGATGATGAATCCATTGCTTCATCCATCAATCTCTCCAGTTCTACCACCACTGCTACCACCACTTCTGCCTCATCTTCCTCCTCCTCTTCCTCTGATTCAATTCTTGAATCTACTAGTGGTGATTCCAACCAGTCTGCCAGTGAATCAAATAATCTGGTCAATACACTTATTGCAGACTGCTATGAAACACTTGTTACATTGGAGGATGAAGTTGCAAAAGCTCGTATTCTTCAAAGGCGTCCTACTACCACCCACATTCCCCAACTTCAACTTCTTGATGAATGGAAATTGGATAATCCTATGCTATTCCGACGCAAACTCAGAGTATCTCCAGATGTCTTTGCCAACCTTGTTGGACTTATTGAAGATCACCCAGTTTTCCACAATAATTCCACCAACCCTCAGTTGCCAGTTCAAGTCCAGCTGGCAATATTTCTTAATGCAGCTGGTCACTATGGCAATGCTGCTACCTCACAGGACATGGCAGAATGGGCAGGAGTTTCAAAAGGCACTGTCCACAATTGCTATAAACGAGTAATGCTTGCTATATTACACCATCATGATTCTATGATCCACTTCGACTTAACACAAGAAAAGGATCAAAAGGAGAAGGAAAAGGCCCAAAAATATGTAGAGGAAAGAACATGTCCAGAATGGAAGGGGGGATTTCTTTGTGTTGATGGAACACCTTTCAATCTTTTTCAAAAGCCTGGCTGGCATGGTGAAGGTTTCTTTAACCGTAAATCAAACTACTCACTTTCTAATCAAGTAAGCAATACCCTTATATTTTGATTAATTGCCAGTGACCCTTGGATATATTAGATTATAATCTTTCCACACAACCTGCAAATTGCTGACTATGTCATTGGAGTTCCTGGAAGTCTTCATGATTCAGCAGCCTTTCAACGTAGTCGAGTTGCTTCATCACCTGATCAATTCTTTGGTCCAAATGAGTGGCTCTGGGCAGATAGTGCATATAGCTGTCAGCCATGGTGTGTGGTTCCATTTAAAAGGCCTACTGAGGGAAGTCTATCAAGATCTCAGAAGACATTTAACTACTATTTGTCCAAGGTTTTTTTCTTCTTAGAATTTTGTTATTAATTTTAATGTATTATTCAGGTCAGGGTCCGTTCAGAACACTTCTATGGATCTTTGAAAGGCCGATTCCAATCACTACGTGAACTTTGCATTCAGATCCAGAGTGAAAATGATCTGTCCTATGCAAATTCCTGGGTACGAACATGTCTGGTTCTCCACAATATGATTGTGGGTATCGAGGAGAGGATAGGAAATCACTCATCTATGGATTCATTCATCACTGAGTGTCCTCACCAAGAGATTGAGTGTCATGATGAAGATGATGAATTAGCTGAAATAGAGGGGGAAGACAACAACCTTGAGGAAGACAACATTGCTAGTAGTGGCAACCCAGAGGAACTTGGAGGTAGTAGCAACTTAATGGCAAATGCAAGAACCCCTGGGCAGCAATTTCGTCACACTCTTATGCAACACTTACTTCAGAAAGTAGGACCATAAAGCTACATTCACAAAAGAACATAGTGGATACATACAAGATACTACTGGCTACTATGTTGGAGGTACAAACACAATGAGAACACTATTGAAGAGAACTGGTACAAGAGATGGTGTAAACACATACTTCATGGTCCCATAACAATGTCCTCACCACTATGTCCTTGCCTCAATGCCTGCTCCTGAACTTTCAGTCGCTGTAACTCAAGTTGTATACAGAGCGTCTCCCTTTCCTCTTGTGCCATCACCCGTTCATGTTTATGTTGACGGTCCTGGATCTCGAGTTCGTGTTCACGTTGCTTCTCAGATCCGACAACTTTCTCTTGACGAGACCAGCGTTTAAGTGCTCGATCAGCTTCTCGCTCCTGACGACGACTTTGGTGGTTTTCTTCATCCAACCGTAGCTTTCTCCGTAGTGTCTCTGCCATGTCAATAGTACTAGTCTCAACACGATCTGCAACTGATGTTCGAACACGCTTGCGAGCCGATGTCGACGAACTCGTGGTTGGCTGGGACGACATAGAGAACCAACTCTTTGGCTCATTCTCCTCCGAACTAACCTCTGGTGTCGGCGTCTTTCGTTTCAGCTGAGAGGTCGCAGTGCCACGAAGTGAATAGGCTGCACTTAGATCTGAATCTGAGTTGTCCGTTACACCACTTGGAGTGCTAGAACGGATGGTATCCCGCGAAAGGAATGTACGCTGGGCATCTTTTTTGGGGTCGCGAGGGACAAGAGGTGGTGGATGAGGTGGTGGAAAGTCGTCATTAAGTGAGATAGTATTCGGCGGAAGTGGGGATGGAAGGCCATGGCGGGTGATAGAATGAATGGTTGGGGCAGCAGACCTCGAAATCGACAGTTGGGAAGGCTGGGGAGCAATCGTGGTGAGATCGGCTGGTGCGATCGTGGTCGTGGCAGCAACACCAGTGGTCATACTACTTGTAGCAGCAGCGAGATCAGCTGGTGTGATCGTGGTCGTGGCAGCAACACCAGCGGTCGTGCTACTCGCAGCCGCAGTGGCATCAAACTGGAGAGGGAGATCAAGGCTGAAATCTAAGTCGTCGTCAAACAAGAAAAAGTCATTGAAGAGAGAATCGTCGGGGTAGGAATTCTCGGCGGCAGCAGCAGGCCTGCCTGAGGACTCAGCATAGGCTGATGGGTTGATGGTGGCAGACGTGGAAGGGGCTCGAGTAGAGAGCGGCACCAAGCCACTAGGCTGCTCTGAAATGGAACTCGCCGCATTATCACTGTCGACGAAGGGAATTGCTTTCTCGAGGCCAAATAATATGGCAGCCTGTCCAGCGAAGTCCTGTCCAGCATGCGCAGTGCTATATGCCACGTTACATGCAGGATTTTTTCGCCACCACCCATGGAGTTCTGAGAACCACAGGAACTCTGCCTGAACCTTGGCTGTTGTCGTCGGTCATCAACTATTCAGTATATATAATAAATTTGAGTAATATGATTACCTGTGAAGCTTTTGAACCCATGTATCTCAAGTTCCTCCATCGTATACCCAGCACCTGTTTGCCCGAGAGCCTTGATGTGTTCAGCATACTTCGTACGGAGACTGCATTTCGCGTGATGAGCAAGGAGACTTGGAGTGACTTAGAAAACTGTACCTACCTTTGGTAGTGGCGCTGTGTAGCTGTAATGAGCACTTTTGGTTGTGCTACCCATTCGTCAGAAAGCTCTGCATCTAACTCAAAAATGTACTTCGCAATCTCTTCAAAAATAGTCTTCTTGGCTGACGACAGCTGTGACTTTGTACGTCCTTCGTTAATAGCATCTTGTGTCGAGTCAGAAAAAAGTTGAAGACGTTTTGATGGGTTGTCCCAACACCACTCAATTAAGCGATCTGTCCGATATGCGTAGGACTTCTCCCATTGGACCTTAAGGTTCTTGGTCCCAATCGTGGAGGATGTGTTCTTGCCAGTGGAGCGTGGTCTGGGCATCACGACGACAACAGTAAGAGGTATTTGAGGTTCTTGCCCAGCACCCCACTTCTGTCGGAGATACGGACATTGAAATTTTGGCAGAGCCTGCCGGCCAAAGGTTCTTATCTTCGTTGCGCGACAAACATTATTCTGACACCCACTATTCAGTGGTGAGTTTGGCCAAGGGCAAATGAAAGGCTCCAAGCACCGAGATTACCTGAACAGGCTGTTGCTTGAGTTCTGAGCAACCGCGTGGTAACTCAATGGAAATGATGAATACGGACCGACGCTATAAAACCTCAGCTGTCATCCTGGCCTTCTCTTGATCTACGAACGAGGGGTCTTTCAGCAACACAATCAGTGCGTGTCTGAAATTCTATCAACGTCACCAACTGTGACATTTCAGTATCTAGGCCGCCAAAGTACCAATGCCTCCGCTTCGTACACCTTTCACAGGTTCCAAGTTCACTCTCGACCTGTCTGGAGTAGCCAGTTTCTTTGGTGGCGAAGGGGCCATCTCCGCCATCGCTACCGTCCATCTCTACGAGGGCAGACAGTGGCTCGGGTGGTATAACTGCCCAGGAACCTTCTCGTTCGCCGTGCGCTTTGCAGGCATGGCCAATCCCCGTGTCTGGCATGGATTGGGTTCACCCAAGAGTCCGCCGCCTGTCTTGCTGGGGCTAGGGCTCGATGGCAAAACTGGTCCGAACTACATTGCGGCTCTATCCGGGACCATGGTGCATACAGGGCACCTGGCACATCTTGCTGTGAAGCGGAGCAAAGAGCTGAAGGAAGTGCTGATTCCAGGGAGGGTGACGAATCCTATCCACGTTGCATACCTTGTCATGGGCCCCATCAATTACGATACCCCCATTAAACGACTGCGCCTCACCTACGGCCTAAGTGGGCTCATCCCGATGACAATCAGCGTTGTGACCTGCACTATGTGTGCATTGGTCGGTGACTGGTTTAGCTTTTCTATGATTTTGCTTGGGATGGTCTCGAGTGGCTTGTCCACTTTAGTTGCCGGAAGGGGTTGAGTCATTATCAAGAAGGCTGTTTGAAATTCAGCCATGGATCCTCCTCCCGGGATACTACTCGGGGAGGACAGCGTAGTGGTGTTGAAAGGTGATGAAGGAGGAGTCAATGCCATCATGAGCGCGCGTTTCGAATTGGACACCGAGTTGGAGAAGATGAACAGATTCCGTCATGGTCTCCGCCAAAGCTACAATGCCATGGGCGTCGTATGCCTTTTTCTCTTCACCACCCAGTTCATTCTTCAACTTCTTCTCATCCCCCAAGGAACGCTATTTGGCCAGATCATGTTCATCGTCTCTCTCAGCGCGTCATGGGTGTACAACTACTACCTCTCCTCGTTCGACACCGAGACGATCCAAGCCAAGTTACTCTTTCGAACGCTCGGCAATCCGCAGATGCACCAGTTCTGCGTCGGGACGAGGGTGACGATGGCGGTCTTGGTATGCCTGTTGCTATTCGACGACGTGACGGACTCGTGTGTCCAAGAGGGACAAGACCGTCGCCTCGGGATTCTCCACACATGTCTCCCGCATGTCAAGGCGACTCGTGGGGTGTGGAAGAAGTGGATGGACAAGGTCGTCGAGCAGCTCTTGGATACGGAGGATACGTCGTTGTCACGGTGGACGGTGGACGCACGGGGCGAGGATGCAAGTCTTTCGGACTCGGAACGGGCCTTGCTGTACACGCTGCTTGAGGACACGCATGCGGCGTTCAGGTAGTATTTCCGCAGCTGGCCGATGGATGCTACGAGTAGTAAAACGAGTAGGGGGTGATCGGGGTCTTCATTGTCAAGTCTGAGTTTGACAGTCTTGACTTCAACGATTTGCCAGCCTCACGTCCGTCTGTCATCCCTTAAGGCCTCATGGGCACCACTAGGGTCCGTTGTCCATACGAACGTTCGTCAACGAGCTCAGGTCCAATGTATTAATTTCTTCTCTAGGAGATCAGTTGTATGTGGAAGTGTTGGAATAGAGGCGACCAAGGACTTGGATGGTCGTGATGAAATAGTGGGTCTCAGAGCTAACACTGATGGTCAGAGCTAGGAGATCACTTACTATAATGATTAAACTCTGAAGCTCCGATGTATGAATCTCCACCAGAAATGTGGGTGAAGGGCCCCACATATATTCCATGATTGATCATCAATACCCTCATCACCCCCACCCCTTGCCTCACCCCCACCTTGCTTGTACATCAGGAAACCTGCAATTTTTCTGAGTTGTCTAAATGGGAACTAAAAGAACTGAAATCATCTCATCATCTATTCATCTGAAATCAGATGGTTAGAAGAATAGTCAGCTAGACCATTATATTC
>JBBPTU010000195.1:0-34600 GCA_038094295.1 Tylopilus aff. beelii | reverse complement strand
CAGAAGGAGAGCAGCTTCCACCGAGAGGGCAGCAGCATCTTACGCCGGATGTTGTGGCCCTATTACTATACCCTTGAAGCTACGAGCATCCCACCAGAGTGGCACGAATCTACGGATTATCACTCTCCACAGTCATTCAACCACTGATGCCTAGGGATACTAGCCGTCGGGTCCTCTATCGGATCCATCATGATAGTAGTGCTTGCTTGTTTAGGATTTCCAGCTGATGGACCTCTATTTAACCAGTACTCGATGTACTTATGTAGGTACCTTGAGAAGCAACCCTTGACTGAACTGGCCTACTGACTAATGGTGCTGCTCGCGGAGTCGTCGGGTGTCTTGGAGCTGTCAGATTGCTTGACGGTCGTGACCAAGCCAACCCACAACTTAACCCCTCCTCCACCATGACAGACACAGGGAAATCGTATCACAAGCGTGTCACCGGCGAAGCACTCCAAACTGTCCAGCACCATGCCTCAGATGAGGATATCACCCTCTTCGCAGGTTGTTTCTGTCCGTTCGTTCAGCGGGCTTGGGTTACACTCGAATACCTTGGCATCCCCTACAAGGTATTTTTGAGCCAGATCTGAGTTCATCTAATCCAATCCATCCATACTTTTTCCAGTACTGTGAATCGAGATCATCTCGACATGGCCTTGAACTTGAACTGACCTCATCAATAGACGAAGTCGATCCTTACAAGAAGCCGCAGGAACTCCTCGAACACTCTCCCAAGGGTCTCGTTCCCGCGTTGAAGCTCAACAATTACAACCCACCTCGCGCGCTGAACGAGAGCACCGTCATCATGGATTTCCTCGAAGAGTCAGTACTCGTCCCCTGTTCCTTTTTCGCGTCATTGACACTTTCCCGGCCATACCAGCCTCGCATCCACCTCAACCAAACGATCCCTCTTCCCGGCCATCTCCGATCCATGTCCGTACCACTCCGTGCGCACGACGCATCGCACTGACCCCCTGTCCCAGACGCCCGCGCCCTCGTGCGTCTCCAAGCGGACCACGTCAACCGCGTCCTCATACCCGCCTTTTACCGCTATCTCCAAGCCCAAGACCCCGACGCGCAAGCCACCAACGGCAAGGAGTTTTCAGCGGCGATCGAGGCCCTCGTCGGGCTTTTCGAACGCGCCGAACGGGAGGTCGGGGGGACTGGGCTCTGGAAAGAGGGCGGCGAGCTCGGGTGGGCGGACGTCACGGTCGCACCTTGTGAGTCGTGACGCACGATGGTTCGTGCGGGGGCGGGGCTGACGACGACGTTCCCGTGTGCGCGTTCAGGGGTGTACAGGGCGACCAAGGTCCTTACGCACTACCGCGGGTTCGGGATGCCGCACGGTGCCAAGTTGGATGCGTGGTTGAATAGGCTGTTCGAGCACCCCGCGTTCAAGGGTACTTGCAGCACGGACCAGCTCTATCTCGATAGTTATGAGAGGCAAGCACCGAGGGTCTCATCCTTGGTAATGTTGCTGATTCGTCCTTCAGGTATGCTTTCAACAGACCGAACACGAGCCAGGTCGCAAATGCGATCAACGCTGGAAGGGCCTTGCCTTAGTTCTGTCTCAATAAGGAGCAATGCGAAGTTGTATGATTATGGGTAATAGACCCAGATTGAAGCTAACGTGTTATTCTTGTGTATTTTTTCTTATTAGCAGACGTGTTTTAACTGGGGCATGGTGTTGAAAAATATGATTTACAGATGGACGAGAAGTTGGCATATGTTTGATGGGTGATAATCTACATCATGGTGATGGCAAATGTGGTCATGAAGGTCGTCGCAATCGTCAACACCTTTCGAACACTCGATACAAGTCAGGAAGATTGGCCACCTGGACAACATCGTTTTCCAGCAGTGACCTTGGTGCAACCAAGAACTTGCGCATGGCCTGGAACAAGACGTGTTCGGTCTGCCATGCTGCAGCCTTTGCTTGAGAGCGGGCATTATCAGGAATCGAGGGAACAAAATGCGATGGAGATGGAGAATAAAAGTACGCGAGCTCGCGCATGAGAGTGGAGAAGCATTCCTTCTCTGACTGCCATTGTACCTAGTGAAAGTAATCTAGTCCACCGTGATGATATTTTCAAGATCAGTGCCTCACCTGTGGTCCAAGGCGCATGAGGAAAACCGGCAACTTATTAAGGTCAGGGGTGTATTCCTTCATTAGATGCGGCAAACTCTCGATTTCTCCGTCTGAAGTGATATTGATCTCGAAGTACTCAGCTAGCATGTCACGTCGCGTAAGGAGTGTTTTTGCAATGCGCTGAGCATGGCTAAAGGTAAGTCCTAGGCCACATTTCAGGCTAGCAATGATGCTTACATCTACAATTTCATTTTTGCTCAGCCCACTTTTCTCTGTGTCAGGTTCGGCGTCCACGGCGAGTTTCAGAAGTGTACGAAGGGGCGGAGGAGGATCTAACTTCAACCGACGATAATTCCCGAACTGCGCGACAGCGAGTTGGTAGAACATCTCCTCGCTACGAACACGTGGATTGGTATCGATGCACAGAGAGATGTGAATATAACATACGCCAATGCTGCATGATTGACGAGGTATAGCTTCGTGGAATGTTGAATTAACGACAAGCACCGATAACTGTCCGCAATCCCAACGAACGTGTGCTTCTTTATGATGTCGGTCAGGTCTGTTAAATGAAATGAGCATCTATTATCCAATCTACCAATGAGACGAACCATGATGGACATTCTTTTGGACTGCCTTCCTGAGCTCCAGGATGGAAGTCAGATCGCAGCTAGACTCCGGGACTTCACGGAGGCCGACTGCCTTCTTGGATACTTCGTCGCCATCAGAACGCGAGGGATTCAACACTGGGATCATTGATTCCAGAGTACGATCGTGAAGCGATGTACGAACTTTGTGTTGCGGATACGCCTTTGTGGCTAAAAGGAGGGTAAACGAGTGAAACACCAGAATATCAAGATCACGGACGATTGGACGCCGAGGCCGGACGCTCTTCCTCGCCATCTTCATCACCGTCTTCTTCATCACCTTCTTCCCTCACTTTTCGACCCACTTTCGTGCTCAATTCATTTGAGCGGCCAGGGAGCAGAGTCTAAAGATGTCAATGGTGCGCATAAAGTGGCACATCCAAACCTACCTGATATTCAAAAGTCCTAGAATGACTTTGACTAATCACTTGCTGGATGGCGTCTGATATCCGCTCTATTATCATTTCCTCGTTGAGAAAAATAACTTCTCGTTTCGTGGGGTGTACGTTCACGTCGACAGAACGAGGGTCTACCTCGAGGCTGGTGTTTTTAATGCACTGACTTGTCGAGCGGAACTGTTCATACCTTAGATACACGAATGGGGATGCACCTTTCGGCAATACGCCGCTGTACATACTTTCAATTGCCCGTTTGACACTTGAGGACTCAACGAGACGGTCTGAGACGTTATGAACAATCAACAATCATCTCATACGAAGCTAACTTACGGTTAATGAAGAGTAAGAACACGGTCTTCTTGGCTTGATAATTTGGACTCGTGCAATAGGCCTCAGCAGACCACTTCTCGGCGTCATCAATATCACTAGGAGTCGAAGAGACCTCGACGTGCAAAAGTTCTTTCCCTATGGAGTGGCCATACAGTAGGCGGATTGCCTGCTCAATGGAGGTTGGTGAGGTGGAGAGTTCCGGGGTCACAGACCCGGCCTAGTCGGTATGAGTAGCTAGAAAGTAAATATACCATTGGTGTACTTACCTTTTTACAAAGAAATGCTACCTTTGGGTTATGAACGGCGTACTTGGTCACCACATCAAGAATCCTGGCGTACTCCTCGGATGGGCTACGCAACGCCGATAGGCGAGTTGGGGTGTTATAAAACATGTCCTCGATCTAAATGTGTTAGGGTTGTATTCGACGGATTTCCGAGAAAGAACGTACGGTAATTATAGTTCCGTCGATTCCAGCGCAGGGCTTTGGATCTGGTGTCTGGCCCGCTTTCTGAGGTACTAGCACGCCTTCTGAGTAGCATGCTCTGACATAAGGGTGTTGAGTTGATTTCCAGCGAGACATCGCAAAGCTTACTTCCAGGCACAAGAATCCGTCTTGGTCTTGGTCACGACAGACATTCGGGCCACATGGGATATAGATGCCAAGGCCTCACCACGGAAACCATAAGTCGTGAGCCGAGATAGGTCAGAAAAAGATTTAATCTTCGAGGTCGTGAACCGCTCAGCCAGGATGGGCAAATCAGATTTCTGTCGAAGGAATGAGCCACGTAAAGAGGGGTCTGAGCGGGAGAGCACGCACGCGTATGCCACAACCGTTGTCCTGAATCTGGAGTAATTTCATTCCACCATCTTTAACAACAATGCGGATTGATGTAGTACCAGCGTCCAGGCAGTTTTCGAGTAGCTCCTTCAGTGCGGAAGCCGGTCTGTGTATAATCTTCCAAGCAAGACGAATGAACAGCAATATCGATGAAAACAACACAGAGACAAACCTCTCCTGCGGCAATGCGATTTATGAGCGACTCGTGAAGACGTTGTATTGGTGAGGGACCTGGAGGTTGCGAATCGTCTTGTGCTGGTTCACCCATACTAACTGAAGGAGTGGACAAGTGAGATGATGGCACCGACCTCGGACATACACCGTTTGACGACGCAGGAATCAAACGTGGCTTAATTTACAAAGTAACCGTGACGCGCCCTCCCGACGCGTCCGTAACTGATCACGTGCAAATCTCCCGACATATCCACTTTGCACTCAAGTTCCTCTAAACATGAGCTGGAACTCCGTCCGGACGTGATATGCCAGTTATTTCGTGCAGAGGGATGCGACATTGATTGCCAATGATTAAACGCCACGCAGTCCTGTATTGATGATCACGTGCGATCACCTAGAGCCATCGCCTATAGCGCTCGTCACCATCACTGGCACTACTCAGCCGACATGGCCACTTCGGTTCTCCCTGCACCCTCAGCACACGGGACTTCGATGCTGCCAGAGGACAAGTACCGGGGCGCAGTCGTGGAGGTATTCTCCGTCTTCGCCCAAGTGACATACATCTTCACACCCGATTCTCAGGATCTCCAACTGCCCCCAGCTTTTACACTCCCAGCCGACGAATCCATCTCGCGCGCTCTCGAGCTTGCATACGAACGTGACTTTTCTCAGATACCGTGCTTACACTACTCCCGACGGTATCCTACACATAAGTTAACTTTACCCCCTTCAGGGTGCTCGACAAGAATAGGCGACCACTCGGTTATATCGATACTGCCGCACTGAAAGCCAAATGGCAGGCAGGGTACGCGAAGCCAGTACGTCATCACCTTCAATTACCTCGTCGCACGGCTCACTCCTCGAACCTGATTTCCTTCCCTAGAACGATTCCGTAATGCAATACATGTCCAAGTTCATCCGCAATGCATCGCATCCATACACTATTATCACGCCTGACACCCCACTTGTCGATTTGGCAGAGTTTCTCCGCCACAACATCTTCGCAATTGGTAAGTTGTAATAGCATGTCAAGTTTATGGTTAACTGACCACAGCCTAGTGACGGATGCCAACAGAAAGTTTGTACTCGGTGTTGCGACATCGCAAGACTTGGAGGTTGGTACTACTCGGCCTTCGGCCTTCGCATAAATGTCATCTCATCTTCTACTTACAGAATTTCGTTTCTCGCTGGGGTATCTGATTCATATGTGTGTAACATATGTCATTTCGAATATCAATCAGTGATTTTTTCGGGCCTAGATGATAATGCTATACTGTTATTTGCAGCATAGAGTGTATATCATAGAGATTAAGTTTCTCAAATCTGATAGACATCGGTGCTCCTTGATTTCCCCCGCCAGGTGCAATACAAGGGAAGTTGAGACACCTAGCCTCATTTATATTCAGTAGATTTGCGTGCTTCTGGAAGAACCAGGCACTGAGTATTGGTTCCGGGTTTGGTTCCTTGTTCAAAGCTGCTCCTGGAGAGCGTCTATCAACAGCTTGCTAGAGCGTTTGTGGAAACCCGATCATGATGGTCCCGTGGGAATGGCGCAGACGGGAAGTTCTTATCATCGTTGACAACGTCGGTAATACCGGTCTAGCCAGGTTCGTAGAAGCGGACAATCTTCCAAACTAACCTGGTTGACTTGAGGCTTGGTGCGATGAGCGGAATCCCTGCTGCACAAATGGTGCTTAGTTTTGTCAGAGACGCGTTGACTGCCACCTATCCGAGTCAGTCGTAGACGTTTCACTCGAGGTCCAAATCCCGTTAGATCTATCCTGGACTCGGACAAGTTTCGCATCAACATCCACTTGCACAGGTACTCCATCCCGATTCTTATCCCCGCGGGCTCACATTTGATCTCGCTGCACACTCGGTAATCTTTCTTACTCTCTGTATTGAACTTCCTAGCATGTTTCGGATGCGTTGGCATGCGCAACGATCGTTAAATACCCACACGCGGGCCACAAGGCTAGGTGTCAGCTGAGATGCGATGTCTTCTGATGCTGCCATGCATTCGGCGCGGGAGTTGGGCCTACAGTACGTCTAGTTGGTGACCAGAATAGGAACTTGAACACAGTCAATCACGACGTCGAGATTGAGGTGTATCTAATATGATGATGCGCAGATTTTTTTCCTCTTTCAATCCCACCAACTTGAAGTAGATGGACCAAAACTGGCATGAACGTTCATCAAAGGTGACCCTCTTCAGGCTCAATCAAATCGAGGCGAGCCGTTTCGTGTACGCTATCTTGTCCACTAGCTGCTTAAGCGAACAAGCGATGCTACGCGACGTTTGCAATGTTGGCGAGTCGATCGTAGCAGAGAAATCTAAGTGATATCTTCACTGGCATTTCGACTCGAGAAGTAAGCGATCTGACATGTGATTCCTGCTGGCGAACTCAGATCCCGTAATTGTTGTAACTCGCTCGGTGAACTCTATTATGTACATGAGTACCGAGGAGATGATTCAATTCGATCCGACGTGTACAATTTTCGTCGAACTGACATGATCTTATTCATCCCTTAACCTTTTGCCCTTCCCATCGACTCTTCGCTTCGCGGCCGTAGCCTCAGCTTTCCAATCGACGCCATAAACTCCAATCCAGAACCCGACCGCGGCGGTACACGTCAAGGAGATCATCATCCCTTCCCAGAGGCCTATCAATGCTTGTCCACGCACGAATGTAAGGTATAATCCGATTGGAATACCGACAGCGTAATAAGCGACAAGGTTGAGAATGGCGCTCACAACCTGAAAGTATGCAAGAATTAGTAGGCAAGAACTACGAAGGTTGTGTCCGCTCACCTGCTTTCCGCGCGCACGGAATACTGCAGAATTAACGGCTGCCAGCCCGTCCAAAACTTGGAACAGCGCGACGACAGGTAAGACGGAAGCAACAAGCGAAGCGACCTCTGACGAATAGTCAGTGAATTCTAGTGAGGAGTGTGGGAAAAATACCGGGGTCATTGTTAAAGAGGTAACTCCACCTGTGACGGAAAACAAGGAAGGTGGTGCTGAAAAGGGCGAGTTGATTAAGGGAGAGCCAGCCAAGATGCTCTTGCCATTACTCACCAGAAAAGACATCCGATCGTGGCTGCCATCATAAGTGCCGTCGCTGCAGTTACCCTGACCCTCCTCACCTTCTCTTCACCGAGGAGGTTTCCCATCCTAGGGTATCACGACGATGAGTATTTGGTACGAAAGAACGAAACGCAAGAGGATGTCCGCTAAAGAGTGAAAGCGACCAGTTGATGATCTCAACAGTAATACTTACCGCACAGCAGTACCGATGCTCAATGCAAGTGGCGCTTGGAATGTACTTGCTGCGGAAACTATCAACACAGACTGCGCTGCAAGCGCAACAGGTCCCAATCTAGCAGATAAGGACTAAATTAGCTTCATATCAGTGAAGACCAAACATGAAGGTCATTTACTGGCTCGCGGCAACTGACAGCCACGTTATATCAAGATTCTCCGGAGAAATTTGTCGCAGGAGCACTCACGCCCAATCAACTCCCAAGCCCACCATTCACTGGCAGTCTGAGCGACCCCAGCAATCCCGAGTTTTGCTAACAGACCCCATCCCTTCCAGATCTCCCCTGAGACTAGGTTCAAAGATTCTTTAGTGATCGGTGACCACGCTTTCCGAGGGGTATAATAATATCCGTAGAGGATATAAGTCATAGACACGATGTTGAAAGAGAGAGCTGTCGCAAGCGGAGCACCGCGGAAGGAGAGCCCCATAGGATAGACTATGGTGGTAATCAAGTATGAATGCAAGGAAACGACCACAATATGATTACTTACCGAATAACCAGTTTAGGAATGCATTAATCGGGGCGACAACAAGTATGATCCTCGTTGGGATGTCAAACAAACCCTGAGATTGAAAATATCGTCTATAGACACAACTCAGCTCGTTGCGCAGATATCACCACTTGACGCACCTGGAGATACAATTGAATGAATATGCCGGAAGGCCCAAACATGCACAGCGGAGGTAGATCCCGGCAAGCCGTGCCACTTCAGGATCTTGGTTGAGCATGAGGAGAATAGATTCTGCTCTGAGCCAAACCGCTGCTATTGGCTGGAGACAGGATAGCACTGAGTGCGATGAGTCGAGGTGTAAATGGACGTACTATGAGGAGTATCCATGTGAAGAGTACTGTTCATCTCTTGGTTAGCATTGCGAGTCATGAGACAGTAGGCTAGGAAAACCAACGCATCCTCTGAGTCCAAAGTCCAACCATGTAGGGCTTTTCTGAGGTCCAGGCAGGTGGGAGAAGGGTATCGAGTACTGATGCAAAACCCTGCACGATGCTATACCCGGTAACGGAAGCTGTCATTGAAGCCAGAGTAGCGCCTGCTAACGCCAGTGTAGAGATGTGACCTATGGATACGATTGAAACCATGCTGAAGGAGAATTCGAAGAACTGAGAGCTTGGGAACATAGAGATAAATATAAGGTTAAAGATGCTAGGGACATAACGCACCCAAGAATGGGGAGGGCATACGAGGTAAGGACACAGAGTTCCTCGTACAGCATTCTCGAGGTTGGAATCTGTTCGGTAGGCATGGCTCCACACAAGTCATCATGGGGTCGCAGAAGCGGGTCCCGTTCTGAAACCTGAAAAATTTCAGTAATGTTATCTCCTGAACGGATCACGATAACATGGGGTGAATGTGAAAGGATTTCGATGTGTTGCTGACCTGCACATCAACGATCACATCGTCCTCTCCAAGTGACTTGGGTGTGTTGGACGGCATGAAGGGCTTAGCGCTTTAAAACGATCGTCGGTGAGTCAATATTTAAAGAGAGACTAAGGTGGGTGTGAAGAAACAGCTTCGGAACAGCAAGTTGGTCACCACATCCGAAGAGAGTTTCCGTGCCGTAATGGGCGCATCAAAGGGTCACGCTCTAACAAAATGATGGTGTGGCGAGCTCAGGCTCGACCATGTCAAGGACACCCACCGAGTGGTGCCAGCACGCAGAACGAGAAAGGCACCCTTCCATAACCTCAGGACATTCAAGTGCCACTGGCAGCCTTGAACGAGGGGACTCAGGGGAGTAAAGAACCGCCGTTGGAACTATCGTACCAGTACTAATTCTTACTGGTAGTGTCAACTTGAATGTTCTTCAATACTGGATACATTTGTCCGCTATCAATAAGATGTTAAAATCTGGCTTTTCTGGCGTGTTGCCAATATGATACCTTTTGCGGGTAGCTGAGAGGGGACTGACTCGGATGTGAGATCGGACCCCGGGCCGCTGCAACATTATATCGATTCGACTGGCCCAAGTGATCTCATTCATCCCTTGACGTCTCTCCAAGAGCCTTCCCACCAGCTCTTCGCCTCGCGGCCGTAGCTTCAGCTTTCCAATCGACACCATAAACCCCAATCCAGAACCCGACTCCGGCACAACTTGCCAGGGCAGCCATCATTCCTTCCCAAAGACCTGCGAGTGCGTGTCCACTTACAAACGCAAGGTATAGCGCGGTCGGGATGCCGAGGACGTAGTAACTAACAACGTTGAGAACGGCGCTTACACCCTGGAAGCATGTAAGGGATGATAGGCAGCGAACGGCAACGAACGCGTCTGCTCACCTGCTTTCCGCGCGCACGGAATATTCCAGAGACAGCGGCTGTCAACCCCTCTAAAACTTGAAACAGTGCGACGACAGGTAGAACGGACGCAACAAGTGAGGCGACCTCTGACGAATAGTCAATGAATTCCGACATAAAGCATGATAAAACACACCAGGGTCGTCGTTAAAGAGGTAGCTCCACTTGTGGCGGAAAATGAGGAGGACGGTACTGAGAGAACGACCCGATCAAGGCAAGAGTTAGCTGAGATGGCAACATTAAAGAAAACGCTCTTGCCCACTCACCCAAGAAGACACCCGATCGTGGCTGCCATCATAAGTGACATTGCTGCAGTTACCTCGACCCTTCTCGTGTTTCCTTCACCGAAAAGGTTTCCCATCCTAGTGTATCACGGAAATAAGCATTTAGTACGGAGTGAAGGGTGAGAGACTATCCACTAGGCACAGCGCGAAAGTGATCGTTGGATGGTCTCAATAGTACTAACCGTACAGCAGTGCCAACACTCAATGCATATGGCGCTTCGAATGTAGTCGTCGCAGAGATCGCCAAGACGGACTGCGCTGCAAGCATGGCAGGTCCTAGTCTAATGGATAAGAACCAGATCAGTCCTCTGTCAACGGGCTACCAGGAATATAGATCATTTACTGGGTCGCGGCAACTAAGAACCACCTTGTATCAGGACGTTCCGGAGGAAATTGCTGAAGAGCACTCACATCCTACCAATTCCCAAGCCCACCATTCACTGGCAGTCTGAGCGACCCCAGCAATCCCGAGTTTTGCTAACAGACCCCATCCATTCCAGATCTCCCCTGAGACCAGGTTCAAGGATTCTTTGGTGATTGGGGACCATGCTTTCCGAGGGGTATAATAATATCCGTAGAGGACATAAGCCACCGACACAATGTTGAAAGAAAGAGCTGTTGCAAGCGGGGCACCGGGGAAGGAGAGCCCCAAGGGATAGACTGTGGAGGTAATCAAGTATGAATGTAAGGAAACAACTACAATATAACCGCCTACCAAATAACCAATTTAGGAATGCATTGATCGGTGCAACGACGAGTATGATTCTTGTTGGAACGTCAAACAAGCCTTGAGATTGGAAATATCGTCTAAAGGTGCCGGTCAGCTCCATCCAGATATTGCGGACTTGACGCACTTGGAGATACAATTGAATGTATATGCCGGAAGTCCGACGCAAGCACAGCGGAGGTAGATCCCAGCGAGTCGTGCCACCTCTGGATCTTGATTGAGCATGAGGAGAATAGGTTCTGCTCTGAGCCAAATCGCTGCTATTGGCTGAAGACGGTAAGGAAACGCTGAGTTGGATGGATAGAGATGTAAATGGACGTACTATGAGGGTCATCCCTGTAAATAGCACTATCCAATTCCTGGTCAGTATCGCAGATTATAGGACGGCGGATCAGGAAAACTTACGCATCCTCTGAGTCCAAAGGCCGACCATGTAGGGCTTTTCCGAGGTCCAGGCAGGTGGAAGAAGTGTATCAAGTGCTGACGCAAGACCTTGGATAATACTGCATCCGGTAACGCAAACCATCATCGAGCCTAAAGCGGCGCCCGCCAGGGCCAGTGTAGAGATGTGACCTATGCATACGACGGAAGCTATGGTAAAGGAGAATTCAAAGAGCTGAGCGCTTGGGAACATGAAGATGAGTATAAAGTCGGCGAAATAGTCAAGGGTACAACACACCCGAGGACGGGGAGGGAATACGTGACGAGGACACGAAACTCCTCGCACAACATTCTTGAGGTCGACATGTGTTCGGTAAACATAGCATCCTCACCCGCTAGTTCACGAGGCCCCGAAATTGGAGACGGGGGACGCAGAAGTAGCGTGCGTTCTGAAACTGGATGATTTTTGGTGACACCACTTGTCGAATGAATTGTGATCCCACAAGGCGAATGCGAGGGCTGGTAATCCTGCGCGTCCACAGAAATTGCGCTATAGGAGGAGACAATGGCGTACTCCTCTTCGGGCGGCTGGCGTGTTACGGTGTTGGACGACATGACAAGGGTAGTGCCCCAAAACGATTGCCGCTGTCGATATTTAAAGAGTGACAGAAGGTAGTGTGAGTAAACCGCAAGCTGAATGGACTGACTCACTCAAATGAATTCATCGTTGGAGCCGGATAGAACTCCGGTATCGTAAAGCACGATTCGCGGGCGCACCACAATGCCACATAGGCCCAACTTGAAGTATCAAAATGATTGCGACATCGAGAGAAGTGTGCTATAAAACACGTTTGGGACTTACAGCTAGGTGCATATCGAAGTTAGACAGCTTTTCGCCTGCGTTCCACAACTTCCACTTAGCCTTTGATTTACCTGTATTTACTAGTCAAACAATACCAATACCGATCCAAATTCAGGTTGCGTAGACAATAAACCTCGGTGAGACAAAGTAGTACATAGCGTGTGCCTCATCCTGGTGGCCTGCCAAGGGCACTGAATGTCTGTAACGCCTCCGACGTCTCTTAATGTAAGTATTCAAGTTGCCCTCGTCAAGTACTCTCACCTTAGCGTGAACCCTGTAAACTTGACAAATAACTGACATTCACGCAATTCAGCAAGTCGAGAGACAAACTTGGTGGGCGCGAAGAAACAGCTTTCAGCTTGGCCGCATCCGAATAGAGTTGTCATGCCATAATGTATGTACACTTGGCGGGCGCATCAAAAGGACCATGTCAAGGACGCCTGCTGAGCAGTATCAGAACAAAGAACGAAAAAAGGTACCTTCCGCAACCTTAAGATATTTCACCATTGGCACCTTCAAAACGAGGGGACTAAAGAGAGTCACCATTGCGAAACCATTGTACTAGCGGTATCAACTTGGAAACGCAGCCCAAGGCGGAAAAAACCTTGATTGACGTCGTTTCTTCACCGCTGTATTAAAGTTCGTAATTCAAGCTCGCAAGCATCACTTGTAGCTAGCATAGCATACGCAAACGAGCAATGTCAGTGTGACCGTGTTATGTATATAGTGCCGGTGAGTCGCAACAAAAAAAAGAAATTACAAAAGGGGTTTCCCCGGTAAGTTGTTCCCACGATTATGGCCCGGGGGTCCGATAGTAATGACCCTGTCAAGCAGGGTACTGTTCTTCTTCGGTACTGGACGCCTTTGTCCGCTATCAATAAGATGTCATGGCCAGGGGATTTCTGGCGCGTTGCAAATCTGATCCCTTTTGCAGGGGACTGATGTGAGATTGACCAGATCCCGGCCCGCTGCAACATTATATCAATTCGACTGGCTGAAGTGATCTCATTCATCCATTGGCATCTCTCCCAGGACCTTCCCAGCAGTTCTTCGCCTCGCGGCCGTAGCCTCAGCTTTCCAATCGACACCATAAACCCCAATCCAGAACCCGACTCCAGCACAACTCGCCAGGGCAACCATCATTCCTTCCCAAAGACCTACGAGTGCGTGTCCACGTACGAACGTGAGGTATAATCCAGTTGGGATGCCGAGGATGTAATAACTAACAACGTTGAGAACGGCGCTCACACCCTAGAAGCACGTAAGGGATGCTGGAGAGGGAGGGGAATCGCATCCGCACCTGCTTTCCGCGCGCACGAAATATTCCAGAGACAACGGCTGTCAACCCGTCCAAAACTTGGAACAATGCGATGACGGGTAAAGTGGAAGCAACAAGCGAGGCGACCTCTGGCAAATAGTCAATGAATTCCAACGTAAGTGTGATAGGACACACCAGGGTCGTCGTTAAAGAGGTAGCCCCAGTTGTGGCGGAAAACGAAGAAGACGGTACTGAGAGAGATGACCCAGTCAAGGCAAGAGTCAACTGAGATGGCAACATTGAAAACAAACAACACTCTCGCCCACTCACCCAAGAAGACACCCGATCGTAGCTGCCATCATGAGTGACATTGCTGCAGTTACCTCGACCCTTCTCGTGCTTCCTTCACCGAAAAGATTTCCCATCCTAGTATATCACAGCAATAAGTATTTAGTACGAAGTGAAGGGTGAGGGGCTGTCCACTAAGCACAGTGCGAAAGTGATCTCAATAGTACTAACCGTACAGCAGTACTAACACTCAGTGCAGTTGGTGTTTGAAATGCAGTCGACGCAGAGATCACCAGGATGGATTGCGCTGCGAGCATGACAGGTCCAAGTCTAGTGGATAAGAACTAGATCAGTTCTCTGTCAACGGACACCAGGCATATAGATCATTTACTGGCTCGCGGCAACTGAGAACAACCTCGTATCAGGACGTTCCGGAGAAAATTGCTGAGGGACACTCACGTCCCATCAATTCCCAAGCCCACCATTCGCTGGCAGTCTGAGCGACCCCAGCAATTCCGAGTTTTGCTAACAGACCCCATCCCTTCCAGATCTCCCCCGAGGCCAGGTTCAAAGATTCTTTAGTGATAGGCGACCATGCTTTCCGAGGGGTATAATAATATCCATGGAGGACATAAGCCATCGACACGATGTTGAAAGAGAGAGCTGTTGCAAGCGGAGCACCGGGGAAGGAGAGCCCCAAAGGATAGACTATGGGGGTAATCAAGTGTGAGTGTCAGGAAACGTTCACAATATAATCGTCTACCGAATAGCCAGTTTAGGAATGCATTGATCGGTGCAACGACGAGTATGATTCTCGTTGGAACGTCAAACAAACCTTGAGATTCAAAATATCGTCTAAACGCGCTGGTCAGTTCTACGCCGATATTACGGACTTGACACACTTGGAGATACAATTGAATGAATCTGCCGGGAGACCCAAGCACGCACAGCGGAGGTAGATCCCAGCGAGTCGTGCCACCTCTGGATCTTGGTTGAGCATGAGGAGAATAGATTCTGCTCTGAGCCAAATCACTGCTATTGGCTGAAGGTGGCAAGGAAACGCTGAATTCAATGAGTCGAGACGTAAGTAGACGTACTATGAGGGTTATCCCTGTAAATAGCACTATCCAACTCCTGGTCAGTATTGCAGATCGTGAGACGGCGGATCAGAAGAACCAACACATCCTCTGAGTCCAAAGGCCGACCATGTAGGGCCTTTCCGAGGTCCAGGCAGGTGGGAGAAGGGTATCAAGTGCTGATGCAAGACCTTCGACGATGCTGTATCCAGTAACGCAGGCCGTCATCGAACCCAAAGTAGCGCCCGCCAGGGCTTGTGTAGAGATGTGACCTATGCATACGATCGAAACGACGATAAAGGAGAATTCAAAGAGCTGCGTGCTTGGGAACATGGAGATGAGTGTAAAGTCGGCGAAATAGTCAAGCGTAACACACCCGAGAATGGGGAGGGAATACATAACAAGGACACAAAGCTCCTCACACAACGTTCTTGAGGTCGACATGTGTTCGGTAAGCATAGCATCCTCACCCGCTAGTTCACGAAGCCTCGGAACTGAAGGCGGGGGGCACAGAAGTGGTGTACGTTCTGAAACTTTGGTAACACCACCTGTCGAATGAATCGTGATGCTATGTGGTGAATGCGACGGAACTTCGATGTGCTGATAATCCTGCGCGTTCACAGAAATTGCACCATAGGGGGAGACTATGGGATACTCCTCTTTGGGCGGCTGGGGTGTCACTGTGTTGGACGACATGACAAAGGTAGCGGCCCAAACAATTACCGCTGTCGATATTTAAAGAGTGACAGAAGGCAGTGTGAGTATACCGCAAGTTGAATGGACTAACTCACTCGAATTCGTCATTGGAGCCGAATAGAACTCTGGTACTGTAACGTACGATTCGCGGGCGCGTCACGACGTATAGGCCCACGTACTAAGATGACCGCGACATCGAGAAAAGGGTGTTATAAAACATATTTGGGACTTTAGAAGGTTCAAGGCTAACCCAGCATGACAGGACAACCGAAGAGTTGCTGAAACCTCCGCAATTAGCAGAATGCCATTTGATCGCTAATGTAGAGTCTGGCTAATCGGGTGATTTTTCTCGGCGCGTTGCGCTTGATACCCTTTCGCAGGTGGGTTAATTGGATCCATCACAAGGAGCGCGAACACCGACCTATTGCCGACATTCGTGTGACAGGCAAAGCTGGCAGCTTCTTCAATTTATGTAAAGGGCCGAGGATAGCACTGACTCGGGTTGACCTCTGCAAGTCCTCTTCGTCCGTTACTTGAAAGTGCCAGGTCTGGGGTCAGACGTCGAAGTGAAAAACTTTGAAGAGAGTTGATGCCTCACGTTGGTTTGTGGACTTGCTCGTATCGATTCCCGTTCAGCGAGTACCGTTAGTCGGAGGTGATTTCGAGAGTCGCCTACCTTTATCTAGTCTCCTACCTTCGAGCAATGCACCATCGTATAACCGGCACTGTTCCCGTTTGCGATGGACGAATCATACATTACATTTTGCGTCCACGACTTACACCGTACGGCAAATCTGAAACAGACGACGGATCAAAGCGTAGACGGTACGAGAGCGGCAGAAAAACTACATAGCAATACAAGGTCATCGCGAATACTTAGGCTGTATACGGTCCACGTGCGTCCAATGGGGAAAGAAAAGAGATCAAGACCTTCTCGGTCGCGCCGCCCCCTTCCTCGTTTGCTTGCTCATCTTTTCCTTTTTCGATCGCGCGTCAACGATCAACGCCACAGCCGCCGGACGGCGACTCACCTGTGCCTTCACTCTTGCTCTACGCCCAAACTTCTTCTCCCGTTCTGATGGTTCTCCGCCATCCTCTTCTTTATTGCTCTCCTGGCCGGTTTCGCTCGCTAGGGAGCTAGATCGTCGTGGGGACGTCGCCTTCTCTGATGGATCAGGAACCGATTCTTCGTCAGACGACGGTTCTTCTTCCGACTCTGATTGATCGCTATTCCACCGCGCCGGTTTCTGCTTCTTGGCACGCCTGTCGACGGGTTGACATCAGCAAAGGGCCGCGCATCGCTTCGCACGCTCACTTTGATGTGCCGTTTACGCGAGGGCGGGAAGCCTTGCGCTTCGCAGGGGGTGACTTGCCGTCTCGTTCCTCCCTCTTTTCTCGCTTCTTCTCCTATAGTAGAACGCATCAGCGGGGCGTACGTAACCTGATTTCGGAGGTACCTTGTTCGCCGCGGCTGGTTTCCCTCTGGTTTCTCTCAGCCATGTGACCGTTTCCTCGGTCAAATATTGCGTTTTGAGGACCTACATCATTTCTCAATGTGGGCCATTCGTGCAGTCGAGTCATGTCGATTACCTTGGAAATAGCGTCCGTATTTGGAAGAGGGCGCAGGATGTCCGAGGGTAATTTGACTTTACCGGGATAACTTTGCAGAGTCCACGAACGAGCTTTGGCGCGTGCCTTGATCAGCTCTTGGGCAAGTTCCGCCATCGTGTAGAGGTTCTGCATTCAGCCATAAGCATCACATGCGTGCAGGGCAGGGGGCTCGTCGTACCTCGCTAAATGTATGCGATTCTGAGTCACGCACGGTTTTGGCTTTCATCGCAAGATGGTAGAGGAGTGCGACGTTGTCAGAGCTGACGATCAAATCAAGGAAGAATTCGATGTATCTAAAAGGACGACGTAAGTGAGCTGTACGGGATAAGCAATGAAAGCGTACTTGGCCATCTCTTGCATATTTTCGTAGGCAGTAGAAAAGTCGGGATGGTGCGCAAGGAGGTGTAGGAGACGGATGAAAATCAGTTCTAATTGGTCCACGCGCGCTGCAGGTGGAATAGATCTCGAGATAAAGGAAATATAAGCTATAGCCTGTAAGAGGCTTCAACATCGGACCGCAGAATCCACAAAACAAGGCTTACCCTGTCTCGTACATCGGCCTCAGGATCATGAATAGTGAGGAAGGGTATCGTGTTAAAGCGCGGAGAGAGTTTACGAGCAGTTAGCAAAGAAACGAGTTTTGTCAAAAAGATAATCCGGACGTGATAGCATGGGTCCTGCGGGCATGAACGTCACCATCGGCAAGGCATATCAGTTCGGAACGACCCCCTTACCTGGACGGTGATAGCCAACCATGTGAAGTTGTTGTTTATCACGTTCGCAAATGCTTCGATAGTAGACAAGTGTAAAAGCGATACGGCAGCCTGTAGCCGCATGCGTGACTTGACCTGAGCACTGAATGTAACGCTTCAGCTTCATGATGCCCGAGGCACACCCGAGATACCAACCTATCTGGTGCATCTGCTGAAAAGGACCCAGAGTGCTCGAGTAACGTAGAGAACATTTTCAGTGCAGGCGTGGCAAGCTCCACTGCAGTTTCTGCACTCGCATTGGCGAGACACCGATTGCGACAAACTTTTAACGCGAGAACCCTGGCCTTTTGTATTGGTGCCATGTCGTCGTCTTGCACCCAGTCTTCATCGACGTCCATCTCGTCCTTGATCCAAGTTAGGTGTCCACTCAAAGAGAATCGAAATGCAACCTTACTGGCTCCTTTGGTCGTCGACCCATGAGTAATTTTTTGATCAGGAATCCCATAACAACGTCGCTCCTGTGTTCGAAGGCGGCGGGCTTGAAGCGCGCCATTTGCGCTAAAACGGTCGTGTGCGCAACGAGTTCTTCTGGTGTCGCTTCAGCAAGCTTCTCCGAGATGGACTTGAAAGCAATGAGCAAATAGAAGAATCTGATGAAAATCAAGGCGTACTTCGATGATCTCCATACAAGCATCTTCATGATCCTTCGACGAGGCCAACAGACGGGCCGCAAATTTGGCAATTTTAGGGTTCTCTCCCAGCGCGAATCGTATTATGCGTTCCAGGGTTCGTCTTGTGGGTCAACATATCAGCCAACTTACTCGTGGATATGAAGAAACATACTTGTCCAGTGCGGCTTGTGATTCATCAGCTTTCGTCACCGCCGCGAGTGCGTGCATGCCAACCTCCACCAGAGTCACGTTCCGCTCGTCGGCGATCGCCTTGGTCAGTTCGCTGACATGGGGCTTATAGAGGACAGGACAGTGTTTCGACATAAAAGTCAAGAGTTGCTGCGCGTGCTTCGATGACGGTGCCGATTTTTGTATTCTCTTGAGGAGGGTCGAGACTGACGACTGGTTCACGATACGGAGTGTCGCGCGACGTAAAAAGATGGTCATCGTCGACAATGTGGACTCGAGCGACTGTTCAACGCGTCGATGGAACTCGTTCGAGGCTTTTACGATGCTTTTCAGATCGGACTGAGGATCCATGCATGTTTTCAGCAACTTGTACAGCCTATTTTCGTTCGCTTTAGCAAAGTCGTGCAGATCCTCGGCTGCCTTGACAGGATCGGGGAATTGACCTTGGGCAAGGGTCAGCGGACTGAATAGGGCCCTGAAGATCACGTACGGGACAAGTGCTTGACCACGTTGTTTAGGCGTTGTGTAATTGCCTCTTCGTTTTCGTCGATGATGCCTCCCTGACATACCGATAAGGAAAACGACGACGGATATCGACTCAAGGCTCACGTTATTCTGTATGCATGCATGCAGATAATGTTCGTACATGGTCGGACGGCTATACACAGTATCGATCTTGGCTGCCCATGTTGAGAAAATCTGTCGACGCACTTTGCTTTGACACCGCTCATACTCAAAATCGTATTGACCCCGAGATCGTCTAAATGCTGCATGATGTTGAGCAGGTGATCCGTCCACGCTGCCTCGTCAAGCTCTGCATTTTTCGATGTCGAGGCGGAATTTGTAGAAGTCGAAGGCAATGGAAGGACATGATCCACAATGACCTGTTCCGCAGCAGCTTTAGCCTCGGAGGTCATGTTGGAGATGTGCATGATCTCGTTAGGAATCCACGCAAAGTGTCTGAGCGCAGACGGGTCACCGTTCTCGCTGGATAAAGGGGTCCTTAGACGATGACACTCACGATGGCAAAGGACGTACATCTCCGGGTATGCAAGGCTATATAGCTTGCCAAGCGCATTCATGGCCTCCATACGGACCGCATGTTTCTTGTCCATTCCACGACCGGCAACTGCCCGTAGTTGTGTTTCCGAGACAGAATGAAGTGCGGTCTCATAATCGAGGAGAGAATATACTTTGCACACTGCAGCGCGAACTTTCTCGTCCGGGTCGAGTAGTTTGAGCTGAAGGAGTTCTACGCGAGGGCACGTCAAGGGCGTCTATGAGTGCTGAGAAGAACTTGCCTTCGACGATCTCTCTGTGCTCGGGCAGGTTCAATAGCAATCCCTTGGCGCTCTCGACGAGTTTCAGACGCACGGCGGCCGCCTTGTCGTTCTTGCGCATCAACCACACGTTCCACGTCGTTGGATACTTTCTGATGAGATCGGGACCGCCCTTGTCGGCAAACATCTCGCCCAGTGCTTGGGTGACGATCAACCTGACCTGGACTTGGTCCACGCGGAGCTCTTCCTCGAGCTGTGGTATCACGCTGTGCAACAGGGACGGACAGGACTTGCTGAGTTGCTTGACGAGCTCGTGTGCGGTGCGTATCTCGTCAAAGTCGCCGTCCGCCTCCAGGTCGCGCGAGTTGGTGACGATGATGTCGGTAAAGTACTGGCAGACGTGGCGCTGCAGCTTGTCCGAGGTCGCGTTGCAGATCTGCACGGCGAGCCTGTAGGCGGGCTGGTCCATACGCTAGGGGGACGTCAGGCGGGAACGCACGCACGGGGGGACGACGCACGGTGTTCTTGTCCAGGAACTGGGACATGATGGCCTCGAGGACGTCGCTCGGGAGGGACTGGCACTCGTCGATGAGGGCGACGAGGATGTCGGCGACGAAGAGCTCGATCTTCTTGGCGAGGTCGCGTCGGACGAGGGTGAAAAAGTCGCGAAATATCTCGGACATGAGCTCGTCGGCGTGGGGGAGGTCGCACACGAGCACGACGCTCTTGACGGTGGAGAGGGACTCGAGGAGGTGGAAGTACTCGTTGTAGTAGGGGGCGTCGGTGCCCTTGAGGCCGGCGGAGAGCTGGCGGAAGAAGAACTGGAAGATGTCCTTGAGCTCGTGCTGGGTGTAAGGGGCGTCGGGGGCGTAGAGGCGGAGGACGTCGGCGAGACAGCACGCGGTGTAGGCCTTGACGCCGCGGTCCTTGTGGAGGAGCAGCGACGTGTTGATGAGCTGCGTGCGCACGGCGGCGAGCGAGCCGACGTCGACGAGCTCCTGGTCGAGCTCGGCGAGTTCGGCGTGGAGCTGTTTGAGCTTCTTGAGCAGAATGTCCGTCGAGAGCGACTTGCCGACCAGCTTCTCGTTGAAGGCCAGCTTCTTTGCTGGCGTCGCGGCGGTGCGCGTCTGGGCTACCATCGTCGTCGTCGGCGGGCGGGACGTGTTCGGCGCCAGTCAACGCGTCGGCGCGTCGCACGTCGGAGACCGAATGTGCGACCATCTCCGACGCTGCCGTGTGAAACTCCGTTCGGCCAGACACCATGTCCTCGCAGACCCTCGCACAAAAGGAGCGCAAGCTCTTCTCGGAGCTCCTCCAGGCCTACGAACAGAAACAGCTCCCCAAGGGCCGCAAAATCGCGGACCAGATCCTCAAGAAATGCCCCCAGCACGGCGGTGCGTCCGTCCTCGTCGCCCCCGCGCGCGCTGACCGTCCCAGAAACGATGTGCATGAAGGGCCTCGTCATGGTCCACCTCGGCGAGCGCGAGGCCGGCATCGCCCTCATCAAGGACGGCATGCGCAAGGACCTCCAATCGCACATCTGCTGGCACGTCTGGGCCCTCGTCCAAAAGGGCGAGCACAACTACGAGGAGGCACTCAAGTCCTACTCCATGGCCCTCAAGATCGACAAGGTGCCCGACGCACCCGGCCGTCTCTGCTCGTCCCATTGACCGCCCATTACAGGACAACTTCAACATCGTCCGCGAGACGTCCATCCTCCAGACGCACATTCGCCAGTACGACGCGCTCGTCGAGTCGCGCCTGCACATGCTCCGCTTGCGTCCCTACTCGCGTATCCACTGGATCGGCGTGGCCCTTGCGTACATGCTCGCCGGAAATGCCGCAGAGGCCAAACGTTACTTGGACCACATGGACGGTTTCTTGCGGGTACGATCGAGTCGTCTTGTCGTTATCCCTGTTCACCCCACGCGTCAGAACGTTCCTATCGGCGATATTGAATACGGCGAGCTCGTCTTCTTTCACGTCCGCGTGCTGGAGGAGCTGGGAGAGTTCCAAGAGGCCTTGGCCCTGCTGGACAAAAAGGCAAAGGACAAAATGTTGGTCGATCGTCCGACGCTCACAGAATGCAGAGGTGAGTACGACAGATCGTCTTGTTTGCTCCGCTGATCCCGCACACAAGCACGTCTGTTCGGAAGACTCAAGTCAACCGACGGCGCACAAAGGGAGGAATGGGCGGAAGCAGCCGAGCAATCGTGGAGAGAGCTAATCGACCAAAATCCCGACTGTCAAGACTATTACAAAGGTCTCCTTACCAATGCTGGCGTCGATTTCGGTAATGCACGCGCTATACGCCCTATCGACGCGATCTTATGCCATGAAAGACAGCCTGACGGACGCGTCACGAACAAAAGCGCTTGGCATCCTCGAAGAGTTGTCGTTCAAGCAACCCAAAACGAATGCACATCACCGGCTAGCTCTCACAATCGCAGAGGGTGAGCCAGAACGCTACTTTCGATTCCTTCTTTCAGACAGTTTCCAGGCGAAAAGTTCAAAGAACTGGCAAGACCCTACCTCGAACGCGCATTTGAGAAAGGAATACCCTCCATCTTCAGCGACGTCAAAAACCTCTACGCAGACTCGTTCAAGCTTCAAACGATTCAGGACATCGTCGAAGATATTCGTTCGAGCGCCACCCCGAAAGATCAAGTGCCACCTTCAGCAATCTCGGACCCGACATACTACCTCTGGACGCTCTATTTCCTTGCTCAGCACTATTCCTCTCTGGGGAGACAGGAAGAGGCACTGGAAATCCTTCACCTGGCGATGGAACATACACCGACGCTACCCGAACTGTACATGACCAAAGCACGTGTGCTGAAACGTGCTGGAGATCCTTATGGAGCCGTGCGTGCCATGGACGATGCCCGGAAACTCGACGGACAGGATCGGTATGTGAACACTAAGGCGGGGAAATACCGTCTGCGTGCTGGGATGATTAGCGAAGCAGACGAGGTCTTGGCGTTGTTCACCAAGGTCAACCTGTTTTCCATGCCCATGTTGCAGGGCTGACCGCCTCTGCAGAAGGGCGTCCCGGTTCCCGTCGACTTGCTCGAGATGCAAGCATTGCACTACCTCTTGGAAGTGGCCGACGCACAGAGGCAGCTGAAGAGGTACAACCTCGCACTCAAGACGTACTACGCGATCCAAAAGGTACAGGCTTCGCTGTCCGATGCGCTCGCCCGGCGTTACAACCAACTTGCTTTCAGCTGTTCCAAGGTTTCCGGGAAGAGCAATACGATTTCCATCTCTATTCGCTCCGTAGGAGCATGCTTGGTTCTTACGTGTCGTGCGTCCATGTCATCCGGCGCCAAGAACAGCGGTTCCACCAACAGCTGATCGCCCTTTTACAGAATGCTTGCTTGGGAAGACAATCTCAATTCCAGTCCTGCATATATCCACGCTGCGGTGTGGAGCGCCCGAGTAGTACCTCTTCTTTCCGCAAGTGGTTTACATTGACGGGGTTCGTCGCTAGATATGGATTCTGCTCTACGACGATCCTTCGATAATCAAATCCCTTCATCCGCCGGGTGAGGCTTCGAGCACCTCGTGCGATGCATCTTTCTGACCGATCGTTCCTGGCAGAGTCATCGGGCGAAATGTCCAAAAAGGCGCTAAACAAGGCAAAGAAGGCGGCGCGTAAAGCAATAACAGAGACGCCGCAAGAGCATGACGATGCAAACTCACAAAAGGGTAAATTCAGGCCTCTTTTTGTCCGTTTTTGTATATATTGTATCACTCTCGGATAGCTGTACGAGCAAAGCAAAACGAAGACAAGGGACTCGAAGCGCCACTGGCCAAGGACGACGACCCAGAGGGGCTGAAACTCGCTGCAGTTGATGATCCCTTAGAAAGGGCGAGCAAGTTCCTCGAGTCGCTGGGTGACTTTGGCAAGGACAGCATCGACGTGAACGTGACGTTGTTTGACGTTGCGCTGCGGCAGAGTGCGTATGTAGAACCTTGGTACGGGCTGGTATTGATTTAGTCTTGCAGAGAAATACTTGAAGGCCGCACGAGCACTACGACGGGCGCATGCGCACGACCCGCACCACCCTGAAGTGCATATCCGCACCGTGCAACTAGCGAAAGAAGGTCCGTCGTGCTTTTAGCGCCCGTGCCATGACGTTGATCCATCTATAGCGGCCTCCGTGCTCCCGGAGCCAGTCAAGTCCGTCCTGGACGCATCGGTATCCGCACTAAAGCCTAACGAGGTGTCATTGGACGCATTCAACTCGCAATACCTGCAGCGCCATTCTTCATCTGCGCCCGCAGTGCTCGCTTGCGCTCGAGTGTCCCATTTATTGGATGCGCCGAGGGCAGAGGTGGAAAATGTACTGTTTACGACACTCACGGACTCCGTCCGACTGCGTCTCGAGGTCCGTCGCCCGTCGCCCCTCTCGACGTGCTGTTCCGTCGGCTGATTCGACATGCTCGGTGTTCCCACAGGACGCTGTCGAGATCCTGGCCCTGCTCTCACACATCCAATCGCCGCGGGCGGACGAGTTCCGAATAGCATGCGACACCAAGTTCGTGCTGAGCAAGGTGTTCAAGAGCGCGGAGGAACAGGCTGTGTTGAGACGACAGTGCGTAGACCCGAGGGACGAGGTCGAGGTCGAGACCGTGTTTTGAACAGAGAGACCCGTCGGCGTCGGATCTTTTTTTTTTTCGTACGTTGGTATAGGATCAACACAATCGTAATGGAGGCTATGACAGGAAACTGTGCATGACCGTGGGAAATGGAAACGGGGGATGCCGATACTGAGTCGTGGATGAGATGGATCGAGAGACGACGACCGACACCGCCAAGACACCACAGACCCTGTAACATGGTAAGCCTGTCTCTAGCATGTGGACGTAATGGTGTTTCTGTGCTGGGGGATCCATTCGATGCGAGGGAATGAGGCCGGATGCGATGGATGGGAGCAAGTTCGCATGGATGAACCCCCTGCTCGCAATCCGTATCGTATGGCTCACTGCACATCTCAAACAGACCAAGAAAAGAAGAAACGGCGGCCGCAACAAAAAGGGGCGTGGCCACGTCGGATTCGTGCGCTGCTCCAACTGCTCGAGGTGTGTCGGCAAAGACAAGGCGATCAAGCGCTTCACCGTGCGGAACATGGTCGAGAGCGCTGCGGTGCGTGACATCAACGAGGCAAGCGTCTATCCAGGTGCGCTTGCATTCCCCAGAGGAGCGATCGACTCGACTGACTCGCCCCAGAATACGTCATTCCGAAACTGTACATCAAGATCGCGTACTGCGTGTCGTGCGCCATTCACTCGCACGGTGAGACGGCTTAGTAAAAAAGGTCGACGATGTGCTGACGAATTGTTTTCCTAGTCGTGCGTGTGCGATCGCGCGAGGGGCGACGCAACCGCGCGCCGCCGCCGCGTGTGCGTTGGAAGGATGGAAAGAAGGTGAACCCTGCCGTGGCGGCGGCCGAAGAGGCCAAGGCGGCGGCCAAGGCATGATACGACTCGACTTGAATTTTTTCTCCTCGCCTGATGGCAGTGAAACGCGGTGACGTCGGGTCGCTGCCGATGTAGCACGCATACGTACGAGTGTAAGGCAATATATTGCTACGAGCAATGTATGCAGAAGGAGACTAGTGCAGGGCCGTCCAGTGCGACTGCGGGCATATTGGGCCGCGGGGACACAGCACGCAAGTAGCGAACACTGCACAGAAGAATGGTGAGGAGAAGGACGGCCGGGAAAGGAAATCTCGGTCGGAAAGGAGTGGGTAAATGAAATCTGGATCTGGGCGTGGGAAGGGAAGACGACCATGCCGGGATGCACGGAGGGTGCCGTGTCGGACGGAAAGTCTCCGGATAGGAGTGATTCACAGCGTGGGAAAGCAGAGTCCTTGTGAATCGGATCGAAGTGACGCCCCGACGACAACGAAAAAAACATGTTGGCCGACCGACAAAGGTGGAGATTGCCGCCTTACAAATACCGTGTTCTTCCTCCGTCCGTCCCCACCCACGAACATGTCCTGGCACGTCCTCCCCACCGAGCTCCACCTCGCCGTCGTCCACCTCCTCCCCCACCACGCCGTCCGCGCCCTCTCCTCCACCTCCGTCGCCGCCCGCGCCGTCTGTCTCCCCGCGATCTTCGCCAACGTATCCCTCCCCTCCGCTTCCTCGCTCGCCGCCTTCGTGCGCCATGTCCCCGCAGAATACGGCGCGTACGTCAGATCGCTCGCCATCTGCACAAGGGGTGCCACAGGGGCCTCCGACGACGCCATCTTCACGCTTCTCCGTGCCTGCACCCGTCTCCACGCCCTCTCCCTCTCCCTCGCCGCCTCCCTCGACCCGGACGGGGCCGTCCCCGCGTTCGCCCGTCTGCGCCACCTCGAGTCGTTCGAGATCGGCTGCTGGGGCACCGAAGACATCGCTCCCGTGTAAGTTGCCGTCCCCGCTTCCGTCCCGCCCCCACTGATACCCTCCGGCTAGCTCCGAGCGTCTCGTGGTCGCCCTCGCGGCCTCGCTGCCCTCGCTCTCCCATCTCACCCTCTCGCGCATCACCCGCTCCGCGATGCACGTCGACCCCTGCGACGTCCCGTACAACGTCCCCATCGTCACCAACGACTTTGACGTCCCACCACACCCCCTATTGGGCACCGATCTCGCCCTTCCCAACCTCCTGCGGCTGCCTTCTCTGCGCATCCTCGAAATACGCGACACGTGGCTGGGCTGCGACACCAAAATCGACCTCGAACAGCCCGCGTCGTCGTCGCTCGACAAGCTCGTCCTCACAGGCAGCATGTACGGGTCCGATACCCCGTTCGAGGGCCAGGCCTGCGCCGCGTGGCTCCGCGCATGTGCGTCGCTCCGCTCGCTCGAGCTGGGAACTGCGCTCGCGTCGCTCCCCGACACTATTCCGTCCCCACCTCGTGTGGCTCACGTGCACCTCAATGCCTCACGTATTCTTCCCGATGATCTCTCGTCAACGTTGGACGCGCTCAGATCGTGCTGTGTCGAGTCCATCTCGATTGCTTACGAACAAGAACGCCACATGACGTCCGAAGACGTACCCTCAAAAACAGTCCCCCAAGACGACTTTGCGCGCGAATGTGCGCTCGACGACCTCCAGGACTGGACGGAGGCTATTCAGAGCTTCTTGCTCGGCCGCTCGACCGAAGAATGGAGCGCGCTCTCACGCGTAGAGGTGTCGTTTGCTGATGACGTTCGCGCTTCATGGGATCTTTGATGTGCATTGTTTATTACCTATTTTTTTTTCATCTGCCGTTGGTTCCGCATACCCCCATCTTTCCTCGTTGATCGGTCATTTGGCATGGCTGTACGATACCTTTTGTGTATACTAGGAAAAGCATTCAATGGAATGCCTGGGCGCCAATCTATCCATCAGCGACCATTGTCAGGTGTGCGATAATAATGGACCGCTATGGGTTGCTAGATCAGCGCCCGTGGTCGTTCGAGAAGTCCAGGACGGGTAACTACTTGACATGAAATGACGACCCTAGGATCTAGTCTACAGCAAGGTGACGACATCCAGTGATGGTCTTCTCCTTCCTCGTCGGGGGAAACGAGAAGTCGAGCGGACCGCGCTAACGGCATACGATCCGAGGATCCTTACCATGCGACATAGACGCCCCGTCATGGTCGTCCTGCGCGACGGCAGGTCCGGGTCCGAGGGGAAAAATTCGCGGAGATATCGTACCAAAACGACAGTGTCCCGTGGACCCGTGGCGGCCGGGTGGCATTGCATTGCCTTGGACGACCCCGTCGACGAGTCACCATGCTCTGTAGTCACATTCAGCGCCCACGGCCACTTCCGATTCCGATTCCGCTGCCGCAGTGCCGAACAGACACCGAGATCATCTCGATGCGTGCCTCTCTCTCCCCGGACCGCAGCGGATATGGATATGGACCTCTCTCCGTCGACACAAAACGTGTCATCCTGTCGACCGCCGCGTCCTGTGCCCCTTGTTTCGCCGACCATCGCCCACCCCGACGCCCGCCGTTCCTGTACGGACTCATGGGAGTTTAGAAGCAAGAACCCGGACGTGAAACGTTTGGGGATGGATGGCGTGATGGACCGGAAACGCGCCCCAGTCGGACCGATGTATTTTCTGGAATTGCAAGAGGCGTACAGGACGTGTAGGCTCGATCTACTTTTTTGGCGGTTCTCGTTCGCGAAGGCGTGCATCCAGTTGCCGCGGCCCGCTTGTGAGTTCGACTGGCAGTGTGCCTATGTCGAACGTGGACTCGTCCCTCGATGCGCAGTCTGTCCATGGATGCTTTTCGAAAGACGTTCGGTCCAACGTATTTACCGCTCGTTTTCAGCGCTCGGAAAACCGCGCTCGTGAAACGTCCCCGCGAATACACCGAATCGGCGAGAATCGAGGAGGATTGAGTTTTTGATGGTTTCACTCGCGTGTATTGTATTTCCCGTTCGTCCGCTCTTCCTGCGCCTGAGTTCGTTGAACGTGTTCTAGACTTTTAGGTGAGACTTGCCGCCGCTCTCGAGGTTCAGGGCAGACCCAGTCTATTAACCCTCGTGCGTGGTTTCACTTGCCGCTGTTCGATCGCAGGTCATGGAACTGACATCGCTTCGCATCCCGGTCTCCTGGTACGTGTCCGGCTTTGCTTCCTCTCGTGCCCAGAGCTCGTAACAAAGTTCGATCCCGTGTCATCACGTCTTCCCTTCTCGTCGAGTCGTTCCACGCGTCCGTGCCGCTTTCCCTCCATGGTCCGGTGTCCGAACGCAATTGCACGCGGACGCCCAGGCGCTCGCACTTCTTTTCTCATAGACGATGTCCCACCTTCTGCGCCCTGCCGCTTCAGCTGCGACGCCACGTTCCGGAGCTGAAACATTTTCGTGGACGCGGCAAGATGGTGCGAACGGAGGTGAACTTGTCAGACGTGCACGCATGGTTCGTTCCCTGCCGCTTCTCCTGTGTGAGGCTGAAACGTTACAGCCATCTGTTCCGTGTCCTCCCGCGTTCGTGTTTACGTGTTCCCCCAGGTCGAAATGACCATCGTTGGTACGAAACGACGAACGTCATCCCCTCGCTAAAACTTACACGAACCGTCAATAAAAGTACGCGACAACTCGAACATGTCAACGACTGAATAGTGAAGAGTCTTGTCACATCCATACCGAGGAATAGCTCTCCGGATGTACGGTCCTGTTATCTGGTCCGCCGTTGTTCGATGCGCTCTACCTCGCCTCACTTGCTCTCGCGACAGCATGTTAGACCCGTGCCACGTATGCCGTTATCTAGCGTACGTTCGTCACTGCTGCATGTCAAACAAGTTTAATTCCCGTAGGATGGCTTCTCTCGCATAGCAAAATGTGACGGGGGCATGGTTGCTAACACCTACATGTTCTGCATTCACCGACCATCGTGTCCGCGCACGTGCGACGTCGGTCAATCTGCTTGGCCACCTATATATGCGTACAGTCCTCGTGACGGATCTGCTCTCTACCTCGTCTCACTTGGCTACCTAGAGTTACGATGAAGTCATACCTCCCATACGCAATGCTGTGCGTGCGCTGCCACGCACACGTCTAAACTACCCGCATTATCTAGGCGGCGTACCACAACCGCTTGCATGGCGGCCAACTATTCCGCGGCCGCAGAGGTCTGAGCCGCATGCTCACCTGCCACTGGCACGGCGTGGCGTGGTCCTTGCTGCGTTGTGCCTGTCTGCAACTCAGAGGTGGACGCCGGTGTGGCTAGGTGTGGCTGCCCGATAGATGATAGATCTGGGGTCGTCGCCCTTGCCGGCGTTTACCTGGCACGCCGAACTGCCCCCATGATGACCCCTCAAAGGCAAAAAAGCCTCCTTACGGACCACAGCCATGTATCCCCAAAGTGCGCCGTATCATCCATTCGGGGCTGTTGGCGACCCTTGCGGGTCGACTGCGCGCTGGGTTAGCCGAAGGGGGTCATGTGGGGAAGTGCGAGGTGGTCGGCGTGCTTGGCTGGACGGTCGAGCGCCGAGGTACGAGTGGTCATCCCCGAAAGTCGGATCCGTGCCCATGTGACGGATGGATCGTGGGCGACGTGGGTGCCCCTTTTCCCCTCGTGCCGTCCCGCGTTCTCGAGCAGGCCAACCATCACCGCGTCCCCCCGTTTTCATCCCCACGTCCCCCACCCCTGATCTGCGCGCCAACGGCGAGGTCCGTCCGATCGCAGGGGCAGTGGCTGGCATCGGCGTTCACATGTCACCCACGTACCTGCGCCCGTCAGGGTGCTCGTGAAGACGGCCGCCCCTCGTCGACGTCTCTCGCCCGTCGTGTCGTACTCGGCCACCTCCCCACCCCAACGGATCCACTCGACGACGGCCTTGCAAATTCCAAGCCGCCGGGCGCGATCGTGCGAACGCGCGACGTGCATCGCGACCACCACTATAGTGGCGACGACGATGCATCCCCAGCGAGTCCAAGAAGGTACGCACGCAACGACGACCGACGGCCGCCAAACCATGGTCGCCATCGTCCCATCGACATGACGTCATTCAAAGCTCGCAGTCGTCGCCAGGCGCGCATGCCTAGATGCGTTACGTACCTCGAGCGCCAACGTGGACCGGAACGGCTCGGACCCATCGTGCCACAGGTCTCGCCATGCGTTGCGTTTTTACAACGCTGAGCGCCTGGCACGGCGATTCGGCGACACCGAGCGACCGATGGGTGGGATACATGCGGTAAACAGGTCGTCGTGTTGCTGCATTCTGCCGGTGCATTGTCTATCGCGAACCGATCCGAACACTGTGAGCGTAAAGGAAAACCTGGAATAGGCCGGGAGATTCATAAAGTCTTCAATGAGGCATCTGTCGTCTATTTGTAGCGTCGCTGTCACTATAAAGTTGTTCTTTTGTTCCAGCATTCCATCTCTAGCGCTCAGTTGGCTTCCATACATTTCATATCATGAATCTATTTCACCAACAAACCTAATGACTAAAAGGACGTTGCAGTCCTCTTCCTGCGCGTCAGGTTTGTTCCAGAAAACTGTCTACGATACAAGCATAACATATGGTTGTTGTGGCGCATTACAAGAGGTCGGAGAGGGAAGAGCGCAGACATGTGTGAAACGCGATGGGGCGGTATGCAGATCCATAGCAAGGTGCGGATTCTTGAGCAAGGGAGCAATAAAAACCGATATGTGGCGCAAAATAGAAGCAAGGGTAGGAGCCTTTGAAGTCCGAGGTACCAAGAAACCTTAGAAGGCAGTCAATGCCGACCATGGAAAAGGTAGAAAGAGTCATGATTTGTCGTGAAGCTCGTGCTTGATAATGCTATTGGTGAATGCTTGGAATGACTAGGGAATCGAGTCAACGGAAGTCGCTGAGCCTTTGAGCAAGCGCCTGGACAATATTCTCCGGGAGTCCAAATTCTCGTGCGAGCGCGCCGTATGGCAGCAATCCAGCAGGGGACGAATCCCACATAACCGGCATGAGGGGTTGGACATGGGCCATAGGGTAGTCGGGTCGCGCAGAAAAAGCAGATGTATAAGCCTTCCGGATTGTCGTCAACGTTGCAACTTGCTCCTCCGTGAACACTTTGAAACGTAAAGTCAAGATAATGCGCGGTCAAAGTACCAGTTGAACTCACCTCTGCAGTTAAGAGCAGCTTCCAAAAGCTCATTAAGGAGCTCAGGTTCATCGTGAGGAATGGACTGCCGATAATGTGCCCCCAAGATATCCAATGCAGCTAGAATAAACGTTAGGCACGACGTTAACTAGCAAGGGTCTGATTCTTACTGTGTGTTATATCTGTAAAAATTCAGTCGGTCAGCGAAAACTGCAAAGCTACCAAGAAATAGACCTACAGAATAGTGAATCACTGATCGTAACTTCCCAAAAGACCCTACTGTCCACGTCCGCCGGGAACTTGGACAGGATGCTAGTGAGTAAATGGAAGGGAAGGGATGCCACCTTTAAAAAGTGCGACTAGGCAAGGAACCGCGTTAGCGCAGGATAATTGACGGACTCAAGCAAACTTACATCAGGTCGTTGGATAAGGTTCAGCAACGAATCAAGCTCCGGTTTCGACATTAGACACGGAAGCTCGTCTCGCAATCCGGAGATAGAAGGTCGGGAACCATTCCAATCGCCTTTCCATGACGGGAATAACTAGGCGAGAAATTTTAGTTTCCCGCTATTTCTAACAAAGTGGACGCACCGCGTGCATAAGCTCGCTTTGGCTACTGAGAGTGACAGTGACCCCGCGCGCCCGCCTTCCTCTTCCAAGCACAGAGTTTTGGACTGATCGGAGGGCTGCCCTGGCGATCTCCTCGGTAGCGAGCTCAACATAGGCATGACTGCAAGTCTTCCCCCGGGGATCCAAGAGGATATGAACACGGACAATAGGATGCTTAAGCCATGCAGCAACAACAGGAGGGGTGATATCCTGGTACCAGGTTATCAGATCTGGAAAGAACCCATGCTTCAAGTAAACCCACCCAGGGAACATTGTCGATACGAAGGACAACGTTTTCAACTCCTTGTGCTTGGGGAGAAAGTGCAAACGGTGGCGCGTGACGCATAAGAGGATTGCAGGCAGAGATGGTGCTCATCAAAGATGGTAGAGGGTTAGGATCAAATGTGCTCGGGAGCAGTGCGGGCTCGCCTCGAGCCGAGCGCTGTCGTAGCGGCGACGACGCAATGTCCGAAATCACTGGGAGGCGCTTCTGGCTGACGGTCGATACCGAAGTGTCGTCGTCCGACACAGCCTGCAATTCAAAATCACTGACGAACGCCTTGCAAACGGCACAGTGGATATCCTTCTCCCCTACGATATTGAGAGCGCTGGTCATGCAAGCGGAGCAGAGCAGATGTTTGCAAGGAACAAGAACTGCCATTCGATCGCTCGAGCAGCCACAGACAGAACAAGCAGTGTGTGGCGACTGGGCAGAGGCGACATTGAACATCTCGGGATACGAGCTTTGGAGATGCTGCGGAACGGATTCTGCGATCGTCGATAGTCCAGAGCCGTAGAAGGGGTCCTGCAAAACCAATGTTTGGGCTGTGGAAGAAAATGATTGTGGGTACGGTTCAAAAGCATTCTCATCGATGTCGAAAAGTTCTGTGGATATCTGAATAGGAGATTCCCATGAGTCACAACAAAATTAACGGAATTTATGGCAAGGTGGTGCACAGACCTGTCCGAAAGAGGGGCGACGGCGCGTGTGCGCAGGATCCGTCATGCTTCCTTTAAATTTCAATTGGTTTGAGTTTGTAGGTTTAGGTGGCGGTGTGTTCAAGATTCCTAGGGCCCGCCTTGCCGGCGTCCTGTGTGAGTGCGCAGAAGCCGACGAGCATATGGGCTGAATGCTCGACTGTGTACGAGATCGGCGGTGATTCGGAAGGAAAGGAGGTGGAAGCAAAGCTGTACAGGTGATCATCAGAGAGTACTCGAATTAGACACCAAGAAATGACTGACATTCTTCATTTGCGAAGGGTACTGAACTCGCATCGGAAGGAGTGAGGTCGCTGGCTGCAGGTGTATATATGCGTTGGGAATTAGAGATGCGTTGTCGTCAGAACAACCAGATGGTGCAAAAATGATCGGGATTAGCATGTAAATAGGGAATCAAACAGATGAGCCGATCGGAGTGCTCGAAGAACCGCATATACACACCCTCGTCATCACCAAAGCTCGAGTCATCTGCAGTGGTCACCTTGATACCGTTTTCATTGGCGCGCGAACGCCAGTTCAAGGCGATGCCTGGCAGACCCTTGTCAGCCTGTTGGGCGGTGATGTAGTTTTCTGAGGAGTGGATGACAGAAAATCGCTTAAGGCTTGCTGCAGAATCCGGAGTGTTGAGCGTTGAGCCTGAATTTGTTGAGAAAGACCGGAGACTTAGAGGCGTATAAGGCGTGGAAGCGGTGCTGGCGGGAGTGACGGGTGACCGATACAAGGTCTTTTGCGGGCGGATTATGCGCTGCGGAGTGACCGGAAGGCCAAATGCACGCTCCATCCTGTTGAGACGAGGGGCAGCGGGGGAAGTTGGTGCAGATGCGGGAACTACGGGAACGGAGACAGAGTGCTTGTGCATGATGAACCGTCGTTACCTACGATACGCAGGAAGATGAGCACAAACCAGACAAAATAGAGACGGAGCACGACAAGTCACCTTGAGTAAACTGGAGTAAACTGGATGTCGAGCAGGAGAAAGATGGCGATATGAGGGAGATAGGAAGCAAGGCAAGGACTCTCAAGGTGGCTCGGAAGAAGGAAAAAAAGTATGCTACGACAGGGAAGGATACACAGTGTTTCTTGAGGACGTCGGGGACGGCCTGGCTTGCTTGGAATAGCCAGCCGAAATAACACCAAGGAAACGTGAAACGCAACAAGCTTTGGAATAGAAAGTAATCGTGGGAAGGGATTCTTAAAGAGCGCGTCGCGTAACAGTCACGTGCAAGCAAAGCTCAAGTATCTCAGCCCTAGCGGAGACTCTGGCCGTTGTGT